>JAEANM010026001.1:0-10830 GCA_017656035.1 Myanophis thanlyinensis
CTACCTTAACTAGCCCATATACATGCAAATACATTTAATACCCCCCCTTTACAAAATCTCCATTTGAATCTTGACAGTATCACTACTGTCCTTATTAAAGAGCTTCTAACAGTTTGTAATAAATTGTGTATCAGCTTGCTTGCTTGCTTTGTATGCTTTTTGTGTTATGCTTTTATATCTGTTAGTTTAAGTTAACAATAAAGCCTAACATTTCTTTATTTGCTGGTATGTTTATTGTCTCTGGATCCAAAAGACCAATTGTGTGACACTTGGCAAAACAATGGATTATCTTTCAGTCCTTGAACTGGATTTCATTTAATTCTTAAGCAGACAATCACAAAGATCCTTTTTCATATTTCAGTTCATCAAATAACAGAAGGATTATATTGTCAGCCATTCTTCAATTTCTTATGCCAGACACGTTTCCTTATATGAACTTGCAAAGTAGACTTGACATGAGAATTTAGGGTACTGACCTTTCCTTCCATCTGCAGGGAAGTATAGCCATGTAGCTCAATAATCAGAATATACAGATTACTCACACAATCTAGGCCCACCAACAGGGGTGGTATTCAAAATATTTTATTACCATTTCAGCATGGCTGGGGGGAGCATGGCTTCATTGGAGTGGCTTGGTGGTTATGTAACTGAGTGGGCATGACTTAGTGGTCATGTGACTGCGTGGTCATGTGACTGAGTATGTGTGGCCAAGTCAACATCATTTCTTTTCCCTAATCACTCTTTGGAATAGTCACTCTCTCTCAGCCCAAAACATGTCACAGGGCTGATATTAGAGAAACATTAGAAGGAACATTAGATAAGTTTCTGTTTTCAGTTATTTGTAAACAATAATAAAGGCGGGATAAAAATTAAATAAGTAAGAAAGCTATAATTCACATAACTCAGAAGAACAAAATGCAATTTTTAATCAGGAATTTTCTGGTAAAGGCCTGGGAGGGGAAGCATTTTATTTGCAAATAACTCAGGTCATTTATAAACTCTTATCCTAAGAAAGGGAGAAAATACAAACTTGTTAAACTGCTCTCCAAATTCCTTGACTTGCCTAAGCCCAGCAAAAGAAAAAGGCAGATAGAAGATAGAGCAACAGATGCCGGAGAATATGTGCCATCAAATAGTATCTGTTTGGATTTTTCAGCAATCTCTAATTTTATCAAACAGAAAGAAATTTACAGAACTCCATGAATGTGTATCAGACATTTGTTCTGCTAACATCCCCACCATATTCAACTGTACATGAGGCAAAGCAGAGATTGTCTTACATTTAAAATATAAGTCAGAGGTTAGTACAATAGTTATCCTTACTCAAAAAGTGTAAGCACTTCCTGAGATTAGCTGATGTTGTTGCACTATCAGACACAGGAAATGGAGCTCTCCATTCCTTTGCAGAGCTCCCTGCTTGTGGGCTCTGAAAGGAGCCAAAGCCACCTTGTAAGGTTGGCAAAGCTAATCAAATCAAATCAAATTTTATTCATCACATACCCAGTCATACATGGTATAAAATTCAGTGAAATGCTAAGGAGGGGCTCCCGGTGAGGTCGAGGAGAGATTGAAACCCACCTGTAGTCCCTTGGGCTCTTTTTCCCTCTATGCCATTGCAAGGAGAAGAGGCAGTCTAAAATGTCTGCCACAAAGCTGGGACAGCTGTGAAACAACTAAGTGCTGTGCTGGAGTCGAGCTGGTGAACAGTGTCTGGAACTAGGTGAGAAGAATGCTTTCTATTTAAATTTTAAACCCCAAAATAATATACAGGAACAAAAAGACTCATAACTATTTTAAAGTGGCAGCAAATTGACACTCTGAGAAAAAGGGAAAGCTTAAAATGGAAGGAAAAAGATTCAAAGGGAAAAGGCAGATATTGTTAAAAATACAGAAAATTGGACTATTAAATTGGACAGGCATTGTTTTGGATGGGCATTTTATAATTCTGGAATTATTTACTTAAAAAACTAACATTATCTTAACATAGAGAAAGATTGTTTAATACTGAAACCTAATCTAAACTTAATCTAAGAGCACCAACTGCTGACGAAAGGAAGAACAACACATTCCCAAAACTTGGAAATATTGGATATATAAAAGTGAAAATAAAGACATTATTATTAAACAACCCCTGAAGACTACAACACAAGATTGACCACATAGAGGGATTTAAGGAGGTTCAAGAAAACTTTTGGGATGATTCAGAGGAACAGGTTGATTACCTTTGAGACATAAAGAATTCAGAATATTGAACTTTTTGAGAAGTGATTTTAGATTTGAATATATGGTTGCTGGATTATTGGAAAAATGAGAAACACAATAAAATTTACTGAGATGCTTTACCAAGAAGAAATCAGTTTCTGGGAAGAGATGGTGTTGATGATCCAAAATACAAGGGAGATGCTGATGAATTGAATGGAGAGCATAGATGAAAAGCTGGGAAACATGATACAAAGGACAATAAGTGATTAAGATGCCAAAGAAAAGGAGGAGCTAACTCAAAGAGTGGAAAAATGAGAACAAACAAAGCAACCATTAAACAAAATAACAAAATGGAGATTATGTTAAAAATAATACGGCTGGATGAAATAAGCAAAGAGGAGAGTGTCCTAAGGCAGTGGTGGAGAACCTATGGCATATGTGCCAGAGGTGGCATTCAGAGCCCTCTGTGTGGGCACACATGCCATCATCCCAGCTCAGCTGCATCACATTTTTCCATTGCTTTTCTCACCATCATTTGCAGGAAAAGAGAAGTTTCCCTGCAAATGACGAAACAGAATCTCACACAAAAAAAAGATCTTACCTCTTGCAGAGATGCTGGTTTTGTGATCCCTGCCTTCTTCTGGCCAGCTGGTCTTCGTGTCTCTGCTGCACATGTGCCCATGAATGACAAAGAGAAAGACTTGCAGTTTGGACACTCAGTTTCTAAAAGGTTCACCATCACAGTCCTAAGGGGATTAAAAGAGAAACAGAAGAACTAGGTAGACTATTTTAGAAGAGTGATAGTGGAAAGAATAGATATTTTGAAAATTAGACAATGGAAAAGAGTAGAAGGGAGAAATGTTTAAAATGGGTAGTCCAGAAGCATATGTAGAAAGAAATAGAGACCCAAGAGAGGAATATGGGAGGCTAGTTAAGAAACAAACAATTAAAGCTTTAAAGCAGGCAAGAGAATGGGAATATGTTTAAATACAGCAGTGTCTTAATTAAAAGCTAGAACAGAGATGGAGACTAGCGAGAGAGGGGGTTAATAAAACACACAATTTGATATAATGAGAATTAATAAAAAGAATGGAAATTAGAATTGGAATGGAGGTATTATTAAGTATGTTTAAATAATATGTTGGCTGACATAAAAAACACTACACTGTAATACTGAATAACCAAATAATGAAAATTACAACTTAATACGAATATATGTACTATCATTAAAATTATATAAGCTTGCAAAATGTAATAAATATGAACTGCAGAAAAAAACAATTACAACCAACCTGCCCTCCATTGAGGACCTGTAAATTGCACTGGTCAAAAAGGGGGCTGTGAAAATATTTTCAGACCACTCACATCCTGGACATAAATTGTTTCAATTCCTATCCTCAAAGCAACGCTACAGAGCACTGCACACCAGAGCAACTAGACACAAGAACAGTTTTTCCCCCGAATGCCATCATTCTGCTAAACAAATAATTCCCTCAACACTGTTAAACTATTTACTAAGTCTGAATTATTATTATTATTCTCATCATTCCTACCACCTATCCTCCCGCATATGACTACAACTTGTTGCTTGTATCCTTACAATTTACGTTGATTATTGTTTCCTAATATGATTTGATTGCTTACCTGTGACTATCAATTATGACTATCATTAAGTGTTGTATCCTATGATTCTTGATGAATGTATCTTTCCTTTTATGTACTGAGAGCATATGCACCAAAGACAAATCACAATTGGCCAATAAAGAATTCTAAATCTAATAATACTTTATCTGTAGTAAAATTTTTGATATGTAGATTTTGGTGATTGGCATAAAAGTAAGATTGAATAATTAAATAATGAAGGATTATGATTTGAACAACTAAATAATAGAAGATTATGATGTAACATAAATATGTGTATTATTACTAGAATTTCATAAGCTTGTTAAAGATAATAAATATGTTTAATATTTTATTTGTATTAAAAGGTATGGCATTTAGAATATGGTGACTGACATAAATATAACATTGAAATTTTGAATAACCAAATAATAAAAGACTAGAATTATTTAAATATGTGTATTACTAGAAGAACTATACAAGATTACTAATTGAAACAAATGTGATTGTTATTATTTTATTTGTATCAAAATGTATGACAGTCAGGTGCCACACTGTTCACACACTGATCTGTTTGTAAAAAATAAAAAATAAAAAACTTGGGGGGTGGTGTAAGGGAGTGTAAGCACTTCCTGATTGTTCTACTGATGCAATCTTTAAAAGACCTCCATATATATAAGAAGCAAGACACCACACACTTCTGTCTCAGAGTGAAAGCTAACAAGGCAAGATGAAGTCTTGGGCTGCTTTTCACCTGATTTTCCTGGTTGCTAGTTCTGTGGAAGGAGAAGTCTCCAATTATGTCACAGGAGGAGCCCAGGACACTGAACCCACCTGCTGTACAGGTGAGTTCCAGCTGTGTGACCATCTTTCAGCTGGTCTTAGTCTCTGTGGGGTCCCCAAGTGCAGGGGCAGATTATTGGCACTTAGCTTCCCCATAAAGCCAATTAATAAGAAAAGGAATATTTGCCTGGCATTCTTTCTACTGTGCACAATTACTGTGATCATGAGGACCCAGATAGTTGGAGGCAATATGCTCACTCTGTAAACTCCTTGGAGAGTTCTGTAAAGCACTACAAAGTGGCATATAGATTTAAGTGCTATTGCTATTTAGGTACTGCTGACTAGCAGTTTTGCAGGTAAAGACATGGCTCAGGAAGAGGTGAGGGATGCATTCTGGCTGCAGGGAAGTTCTGTTTTAACACTGAGTAACTTTCTGAGGGTGCTGGTAGGATTGAAAGGTTGGAGAAAATTGATGAGTTTTGATGTTCTTTAAGGGAAAGGAGGTCCTTTAAAAGCAGTAGCATCTTCAGAATAGTTTTTAATGATCAATAAGTAACTTTTTAAAGAAATAAAATAGAGAATTGATCCTGAGCTACAGTGTAATTTTCAGATAACATTTTGTATACGTTGAACATATATTAGCTGTGGGATTTTGATATATGTAAAATATGATTAAGATCTTTGCCTAAGTATTTGACTAACTAGTTTTATGTATATACTTGTATAGGTAAACATGAGAACAAGAAAGATTAATCCTACATCTAGATATAGACAGGACCTCCTAATGAATTTTGCTTTATGTGGAAACCTCTGTATAAAGGACGAAAATGAAGGTTGGTTTGGTGTAGCAGTTAAATAATTAGGCTAGAAATTTTGGAGACGATGAGCTCTAGTTTCACATTAGGCACAAAGTCATCTGACCTTGGAACAGTCACTCTCTCTCAGCTCTAAGAAGACGGTAATTCCAAGTCACTTCTGAAAAAGATTGCCAAGAAAGCAGCAGAAATTTGCCCAGCAGTTGCCAGGAGTCCAGACTCATTTGAAAGAAAAAAAAGAAAAGACGAGGAGAGAGAGAGAGAGAGAGAGAGAGAGAGAGAAAGAGATTCAAAACAAATGTAGGATTTTTTAAAAGAAGTATGCACTGTTGCTTAGAGAAAAGTCCTTGTGGAATAGCCTCCTAATTTCATTCTTGCATTCTCCAACAGTCCGGGAACAGAAATAATGTTTATATGTGGAAAATATGAGTGGAAGAACTTTTGTCTCTTTTGAACCTTAAGTACTTTTTGTCTCTTTTGCACCCCAATTACCTTGCCTGCTGCTCCACCCTGATTTTCTAGCACCTCACTTGTGCTATTTTGGTTTAATGTGAATCTATTGCTCCAGAAGGAGACCATACTGTTTCTTTTCTGTTTTTCATGTTGTGTCCATTTTATGCTCTTTCTCCTATGCCAGAGCATCAATGCATAAAGGACAAGATTATTCTCCAAAGTCAGTCCGGGATACCTGGAATTCCAGGTGTGCCAGGAACAAATGGATCAGAAGGGCTAAAGGGTGACCCAGGTCCTCAAGGGGCCCCAGGTGAGTAAATGCCCATTGAAGATATCATTCCAGGTATTCACATCAGCTTATTTGCTGCCTTTCCTTGCAGCAATGGGAAACAAACTTTGTATTAATAAAGCTACTTGCCTAGAAAAGGAGAAGTTGCTGGCAGAGAGACAAAAGCAATTCTCTTTCTCACAAATGCTAGATAGGAAATGAAAGTTACATGTTCTTTGGTCAGTAAGAGGATTCTTAAGATCAATATCTTAGCAATATAGTCAGGAGATGCTTCTTTGGTTCTCTAGTATTGTGGAAAATTTTAAAGACAGGTGGATTAGATTGTTTTGTCCTATGAGTTGTTCTTTTGCCCAATGAACCTTCTTCCTTTCAGGAGAATCAGCAATGTTATCAAGGATTCGTTGGTCACTAACCTACAAATACAACATAATTTTGTACAAACCAAGACTCCTAACAGCCCTGAGTTAAAATTTGAAGCCATCACCTCAAATCCAAATATCTTTCCTCTTTCATTGTTTGCTCTTTGGAAGCTGTAATATTCTCATCAGTGCAATAGCTGGCTTCAGAAGTCTGTTGAAGATGTATTTTGATGCTCCTAAGCTGGTCTTTCTCCTCCTCTTCTTTCTCTTCTTCAGGTATAAGAGGACCAGATGGGATGCCTGGAAAAGATGGACCGAAAGGAGACAAGGGAGACCAAGGAGACAAAGGAGACCAAGGAGACAAAGGAGACAAAGGTAATAATGATTGGGATCAGAGGTTGGGCAAGAGCAGCACCAAAGGGGAAGCACTGACCCACCTGTATGTCACCAATCACACTTTATTTCCTGGTGTCCTTGGTTGAATTGTTTGTAATACAGAACCAAATGAAGATAGCAGTCCATCATTATGAAGAATGGACAATACACTGGCATCTAAGAGGTTATTCTTATGTATGGGCCTTATGAACCATTTTGTTTAACCACTGGACAAGAAATTATTTTTCTTTTCCTTACAGGCGATGCCTGCAGCTTAGATGATTGTCAATCAACAGGTATACCTCTTCTTCCTCTTTCTCAATAGCTTCCTAGTTGGGTTGCTTCAGCCTTTCACCCAGAGAGTAGTGGGATGCTTCTGGGAGCCGAAGTCCAAGAAACCTGGAAGCATCAAATGCATAAAACTTGCTTTGCTAGTGTCAGCCTTGCTAGGCTTTCATAACTAAGCTAAGATGCTGATAAATCTGCCAATCAACTTCCTCCGACCTACCATATTCTTATCTGTGCCAACTACAATCTCCATCATCTGCAGCAGCCTATCTATCTTAATGGATAAAGCATGTAGTATTACCAGTCATTTAATGGACTGAATAACTGAAGTTGGAAAAACATATTTCTTTTAGCTCCACTCTACTATACTTCTAAACAGTGTTCATAGTCTCAATATTCTCACCAAGTTGTTATTTACAGAACTTTTTACAGAAAGCATTGGCAGTTAATGAAGTACAGTATAAGATCAGATGATAAGAGTTGATGACTCTTTCTTCCTGTCTGATTATTTCTTACCAAAATACCTGCAATTAAAATTACAAGAACTTACTAAGCCATCAGATAAACTGTATTTTCATGTATTTTTACAGAAAGTCAGTAAATATGTAATGCTGAAGAGGTCAGAGATAGTACAATACTTAACATTTAATGTGAAACTATGTAATTTCTTAATCTTAGAATGAGAATTTTCTCGTGAATTGGAAAAATAATAAAAACATGTGATTGAATATACACTCTATAATTTACTAAGATATAAAAAGAATTTCAAAAGATAATGTTGAAAATCCTTCAGAGGAGATTCAGAAGAGATCAGATCCTCATATAGAAAGAGAAATGACAATTGAACTGACACAATTCAGAATGCATAGGAAAACATGAGATAATATACATGATGTAGCAACAGGAAACATCAGAATAATATTTTAAAAAGTTCTACTAAAAGGACACCACTTCAAAGCTTTTGTTAGGTAACAGCAGTGGCCATGAGCACCTTTGCATAGGTATATTTGTAAGCTAGTTGTGTCCATTCCTTGTCCAGAAGCCCTGCAGGTGATCACGTGTGCCCTGATCACTTTATGATTAAACTACTTTAAAACACTCTACATAGAGCTATCCTTGAAGACTACCTCTAAACTACAACTGTTTCAAAATGGAATGGTACAAGCAGTGATGGGCCGGTCTCATTGTGCCTATGTGATCACAAAGATGAGAGGGGCATTGGCTGGGTGTTCCCTTTAAAACCTTGCATGGCATAGGATCTGGTTACTTTAGGAACAGCTTTTCTCTTATTGTGTCTGTTCACCTGCTAGTTTCTGGCAGAATGTATCCATCCTATTGTATGATGTCTTCATACAGGAATTAGGAAGTACAACTTCTATGTGACCATGACCCTCAATGGACAAAAGTGGACAAAAATGCCAAATCTAATCTAAATATCTGGCTGGCTAACCCCAACCCTAACCCTAACCCTAACCCATCCAGTCACATGACCCCCACTACCACGCCCACCAAGCCATGCCCACAGAACTGGTAGTAAAAAAAAATTGAATTCCACCACTGTGAGAAATGCCAAGGAGAAACATGGTGGAGCTGAGGTGAGGTAACGGCCCGCGTGCCCACAGAGAGGGCTCTGAGTGCCACCTCTGTGCCATAGGTTCACCACTACTGTTATAGAGATTTCACACTTGGGAGTCATCCTCAAAAGTCAACATATCTGTCCCAGACATCTATTTTATCTGAACTGACCCACCCAATTCTTCTCCCTATTATTCTAGATGTAGAAGTCAGAAACTGCCAGGATCTCCTGGAACGTGGGGAGATCCTGAATGGCTGGTATACAATCTATCCAACCAAGGAGAATCCGATGGTGGTTTTCTGTGACATGGAGACTGATGGAGGAGGCTGGTTGGTAAGTGGGAGCCCAAGAAGGAGGAGGAAGAGATATTTGAATGCATCAGAAGAACAAGAAATCCCATGTTACTATAATTAATCTTTTAAACAAGTAGGCTCCATGCCATCCTTTTTGTTATAAAATAATGGCAGCTATTCAGGGGCCCATCAATCTTCTCTCATCTGAAGAGATGAGTGGTGGACAAGCTGCAGCCCCAGAGCTGAATGCGACTCCCAACTCCCCTCTTGGGATTTGAGCCAGGATAATAGAGAACTAAAGGCACAACGATGGTCTCAAGGATTTGCTCCCTAGCTGTGACTTAGAAGAGGAGTCATTGGTCTATTCAAGGTCTTTTGCAAAACAGACTGAAAGGCAGTCCTCCCCTTCAGAAATGACCTAGGATTAGGAAAGCAGCTTCTCCATCAAGCAGATGCCTTTCTCTCCACCAGGTCTTCCAGAGGCGGCAGGATGGGTCTGTCAATTTTTACCTTGACTGGCAATCATACAAGAAAGGATTTGGGAAGCAAGAATCAGAATTCTGGCTGGGCAATGATAAGATCCACCTTCTCACAAGCTCTGGTAAGCCAGAATCTTCTCTTCTACCTGATGCTCAGTTTGATATACAGTACATTAAGTTATTTTCCACAAATAAAGCTTATCTTTATCAGAATTAATTTGTAAGAAAAGATGAGTATCAATATTTCCAGATTTGACCCTTCAACTATAGCAGAGTTTCTCTCTGCATCATAGGAACAGAGTATGAATAAAGCAAAAATGCTGATCTGCTTGTGTCCATTCATAACTTAACTTCCATTATCTTCCATAGAGATGAATGGTATATTTTCATAAATCACATTTGGGAAAAACAAAGATTTTTTCCTGCACTTTGGAAATTGTCTTGAAGCTTTATGCAGCCTGATTCCCAAGAGGGTTTATCACTAACTGAAGAATAAAATGTTAGATTCAGGAAAAAAAGAGAAAGTTGTCTTCTTTCTCTGGCAGTCCATAAATTATCCTCTTTTTAAAAAGTATGTGGAACCAGGACAACAAGCACTTTCTCACTGCCTTAACCAATTGTATGAGCTAGAAAAATATTAAAACATTGACTTCATAAAGGTAAAGAAAAAAAAGTGACAGTGCAGAGGATCACTTTCCAATTGTGCAAAAAGACTGGAAAAACTCAAGTGAAACAGGAGTTTAATTTAACCCTTTGGGCTCCTGTGCTTCTGTTCCTTAATGTTGGCTACTCATGGTCGCTTTTGGATGGACATGGATCATAATATCATAATCTCACCATGATCATGTCCATGTGGAATGAAAGTCTACTACAATGATTAGCAGGCTTCTTCTATTCAAGGAATTCTGCACCTCTAGTAGTTCTCTAATAGTATCTATTTTGGGTGTGCAGGAACACAGCAATTGAGGATTGATCTGGAAGATTTTGAAGGTTCCCACACCTTTGCAACATATTCAAGTTTCAGTATTGGAGACGAAAGTGAAAAATACAAATTAACCTTGGGTTCCTATTTGGATGGCAACATGGGTGAGTAATACAGAAAATGCCTCTGCATTTGAGTACCTTCTTATTGTGAATATAACAAACATAAATAGTTGCTTGAAATAGTGAGATGGACAGCAAATAAATTTAATAATAGAAAACCTGAAGAAGATAAAAAACACAAAGACCTGAAAGTAGAAATAGAACATCTATGGCAAAAGGAAGCAAAGGTAGTATCAATAGTAATAAGTGCTTTG
>JAEANM010026002.1:0-10830 GCA_017656035.1 Myanophis thanlyinensis
TAGATAGATAGATAGAATGAATTCCTTATTGGCCAAGTGTGATTGGACAAAAGGAATTGGTCTTTGATGCATATGATCTCAGTATACATAAAAGGAAAAGGTACATTCATCAAGAATCATAAAATACAACAGTGATAGTCATAGGTTACTAAATAAGCAATCAAATCATACTAGGAAACAATAAAACCATATAAACTGTAAAGATAGAAGCAACAAAATTATAGTCATAAGTGGGAGGAGATAGGTGATAGGAAGGATGAGAAATATAATAGTAATACAGTCTTAGTAAATAGTTTGATAGTGTTGAGGGAATTACAGTAGTTGTTTAGCAGAGTGATGGCATTTGGGATAAACTGTCCTTGTGTCTAGTTGTTCTGGTGTGCAGTGCTGTACAGCATCATTTTGAAGCTAGACGTTGAAACAATTTATGTCCAGGATGTGAGTGGACTGTAGATATTTTCCCAGCCCTCTTTTTGACTCGTGCAGTGTACACGTCCTCAATGGAAGGCAGGTTATTAGCAATTTTTTTTTCTGGAATCTGCTAGATTTTCCTTGCTACTCAAGCCATCACGGCTGCTAGAAAAGTTGGTTATAAGACAGGCAAATATTGCCATCTTATGGACAAATATTATATTATGTTTTAAATAAAGAACGTTACTTTAAATAAAGAACCATTAATAAAGACAGTCACTGGAGAATCTCTGGCTTGGTGTAAGCATTTTATAAGTATAAAAATGAGCTGCTTTTTTTTTTTTTTAAATCATCCTTCGGTTTGCTATTTTTCCTCCATTTTAGTTGATAAAGCATTAATTCTGGGAAAGAAGCCTCAGAGGCATAGCCATTAATTCCAATACAACCAGTTGTGGTTATGGTTGCTGACTTCATTTCCTTGCAGCAGTCTTAGATGAATGATGCACATAAGTCCTTCCTTTGAATGGCATAAATTTGCCTTTGGTTCTTTAGGAATATGCATGAAACAGATATATGCAACATGACAATTTCCAGGAACGATTTGTCAATTCATGAGTAAAAAATGAGAGTGGGTGGAGGGGTGGAGGGAGGAGGGAGGGAGAAATGGATTGGATAAAGCTAGGGTTAACACTGCCAGGTTGTCTACACAAAAGCACAATAATGAGTCCTAGCTCTATCTTTAGCGTAAGGCCACATTAGCAGAATCTTGCAAGACTGAAAGTATTTCTCCCCTCCCCTTCTTTTGTGTGTATCTGTATGTGTATGTGTCTGTGTGTGTCGGGCACAAAAGACCAGGGGCATACATTCAGTTGCTGCACCAAAGATTTATTCAAGCCTATACACAAGAATCTAGTCAACTAAAGTTCAATATTAAATTGGCACCAGGTAAGGGTCGATGGAATTCAAGGATGGATGGATTTCGATTGTTTGTGGCAACATAGGGATTCTAACCTGATGACATGTTTAACTCTGCACACCCCCAGCTCTGCCTGTTCTTCTCCTACAGTGTGCTTCTCAATCAGTTTTTTTTTTAACTTTTGGCAACTGCCTAGATTAGTCCCTGAAGTTTTCTTGGCAAGAAGGAGCTTGCCAGTTGCCATTCTCCAAGTTTTCAGAAACAAGAGAAATGTATTGTAACTTGATTGTTTCTTTTAATCTGTTTA
Source organism: Myanophis thanlyinensis (assembly GCA_017656035.1). NCBI lineage: Eukaryota > Metazoa > Chordata > Lepidosauria > Squamata > Homalopsidae > Myanophis > Myanophis thanlyinensis. The sequence continues at coordinate 1,635 of JAEANM010026002.1, forward strand.
AGACTCTTATCTAGAGAAATGGTCTCCTTGCTAGGCGTACAGTACATAATGGTGGTCCTTGCTTACCCACTGCTTCATTTAACAACTGTTCAAAGTTATGATGGTGTTTTAGCCAACCATTCCTTGCATTTATGACCATTGCAACATATTGCAGTCATCAGATCAAAATTTGTGTGTTTTACAAACCAACTTCCAACAAATAGTGTTCATGGAGAATGCAGACTTAAAGTCACAAGTCATGGTCACATATTGTATTGCTTAATGACCGAATGAGAAGTGAGCTCATAAACTCATCACAATTTTGTGATTTTTTTTTCTCCTACTAAGGAACTGTGATTCTTAGTAAAACGGTTGCTAGTTCCAATGTAGTTGCTAACCAAACAACCTTTGCTTTAACAACACATTAAAAGTTGTATCAGCAATTTCTGGGTTTAATCACCTCCAATCAGGAAGGCTTGGAGGAACATTGTCTATAGGGTCATGATAGGTTGGACACAACTTCGCAACTAACAACAACAAAAAATTTCCATGACTTTGTTAAAAGTTCGTTGCAGTTGATTTGCAACACTCAAGGCAATAACATGTTAGATGTTATGTTAGATACTACCACAAGGAGGAGCAGCACATACTAGGGTTGCCATATGGAGCATCCTGGTTAGAAAGGCAGGCAAGAAGTGTCTCAATGAAATGAACACACAAATCTTAGATAGCGGATCTGATTGTTTTCTTCAACTCTGCAACTTTCCTACTTTTTTTAGGTCAACAGGTTTTGAACACATTTTCTTTTTAAATTTTAAATCAAAAGCATGCTGCTGCTAAAAGCTTTTTTCTTTTTTTTTTGCTTATTGGAAGCAGGAAAATCCCGTTGTATCATCCCAGAGATATGTTTACCTGAAAGAAGTTCAGGCACTATTTTAAAACATAAGCCATGAGCTATATATGCTACTTAAGGTAGGTTTGGGCCCCACCTGCTAGTTTTGGGATCACACACACTTACTGTGTATGACTCCACACAGACTGGATTCTTCAACATCTCAAACAGGAACTTCCCTGTTCTTCCTAGATCTACCTTGCCTTGAATCTGGGATTCTGCACAACATATTGAACGATAAACTAACCACATATGCTAGGCAGGAGAAGAAGATGCAGTTGGGCAGGAAGGACTACAAGTTGCATCGCAGCTTGTGCAAACCGGCTTCCCATCTCTCAAAACTCTCTTGCAACTAGAGCCAAAGCCTAAGGCTCTACCTTCTTCCTATGCTCACCCCTGAATTCGCTGTAGCAAGGAAGCAACTTCTCCTCTATCTGTCGTCACTTCTCTCCCATGCAAAAGCTGGGCAATCCTTATAACCTGAAAGACCAGTCAGCCAACTCGCTCGTTCTTTAGACTTTAAAGAGAAGCAGGGAGCATGCGTCATAAGGGAAGAGTCCTTAGGATCCGATAGAAAATGCAACCCAAAATTCTTCAAGGCTTAGAGACAATGGAGGTTGTAGTCCAATGCAAGTGAAGTTTCCCCAAGGCAACCATAAATTCCTCCATGCAAGGTTGTTCTGGGAGTTGAAGTCCACGAGTCATGAAGGAACCATAATTGCCCACCCCTGCCCTAACACATTCTCACCTTTTACATGCTGGCTGGGGTATTCTGGGAGTTGAAGTCCACACATCTTAAAATAGCCAAGTTTGAAAAACACTGCTTAGGTTGCTGTTTTTTTTTTAGCTAAGCCTACCTGTTGTGAAATTAAATGAGGAAGAAGGACCCCACTCTCAGTTCTTCCTACCAGAAGTTTACTTCCCACCAATGGACCCCCTTTCCTCCAAAGGGTTCAGCATGTCTGAAAAGGACTCACTTGCCATGTTAGATCTCTGCAAGTTCAGTTGCACCAGTGGTTCTCAAAACCGCCAGCAGAAGAAATTCAGCGCCAGGACTTGTTTGGCATAAGGGTGCAGACTCAGGGCTACCATAGGAGTGTTGCATAACACCTGCTTGTCCTGATCAAAGAACAAGTGATTTGGTGGGAGGCTGTTGTGGCCTACCCAGCTGTCATCAGAGTTGGTGGCAGACTCGGACAATGAGTAGGTTGGGGGAGGACCTTTGGCCAGACCTGGAGTTGGGAAAAGGCTCTGATGGGTGCTCTGTGTCAGAGGCAGAGATGGGGCCGGGACCATCCAACATTTATCCGCTGCCTTCTGAGTTGGAGATCAGTGGGGAAGAAGAACAGCTAGAGCCTGTTTCAGATGTGTGTATATACAGAGCTATCAGGAGAAGGGAACAACTAAGCAGCAGGGGTCGACTTGGAAGGCACAAGTGGACATTGAATGGCCCCTCCCATAGGAATAAAGAGGAGCAAAAGGGGAGGGGTGCTTGTAGGAGACACTTCATTCATTATTGTGAAGATTTGCTTATCTGAGTTCGTGATGTACAGAGACTCCTTGCCAAGTATTTCAACTGGAAACTCAGCCTAGCAACTATCCAAGCACTGAGAAGGTCTGTTTTTGCAATAAAACCTTGAAAGGTTTACTGCCGGAACTTTTCTGGATGTGAATGAGAAGAATTCACAGTAACCAAATAAAAAGGGGTTTTTTTGGGACCAAAAGCCTGTTTCACGATTCTGTTAAGCCTGGGTCAGAATAGGGGCAGAACAGGAAAAATTAAAAATATAGATGGTCCTCAACTTCCAACAGTTCCTTTAGTAACCGTTCAAAGTTCAAAGGCACTGAAAAAAAGGAGTCGTGACCATTTTTCACACCACCTTTGCAGCCGTCCCATGATTCATTCGTGTGATCAAAATTCAGATGCTCGGCAACTGGTTCATACTTCTGACCGTGGCAGTGTCCGGGGGTCATGTGAAGCCCTCCTGCGACCTTCTGACTAGCAAAATCAATGGGGGAAGTCAGATTCACTTAATGACATTATTAACTTATCCATTATTAACTTAACTGCAGCGATTCACTTAACAACCGTGGCAAGAAAGGTCGTAAAGCAGGTCAAAACTCACTTAACAAATGTCTCACTTAACAACAGAAATGTTGGGCTCAATGGTGATCATTAAGTCAAGGATGACCTGGATCTCCTGAGAAGTGCCCCAACAGAGCTGGAACAATGGCGAAAGACATTGCTACAGGCACAAAAATGGCTACCAGAGAACTTAACGGCATTAGGTTTACAAATCTGGCTTTCGTGTGGCTTGCTGCCAAAACATTCTTTGAAAAGGAGCTCTATTAGAGTGATGTTTAGTGAGGGGAAGGTATTAAAATATTATTTCAGAGAATCTGTACCTCACACACGTTTTGAGAACTTCTCGCTTAAGCCAAGACCGCTAAAATGGGCCTCTTAATCTTGTCAGCAAGAGAAGTTCCTGAACCTTCCTTGGAAAACAAAGACAGTAGGCCCCAAAGTTTGAGAACCCCTTGTTTAGGCCAAGAATAACCCTCTCAAGGTTGCCCAATAAGCTCTATGGCCTATAAAATTCTTAGCTTGTGGGTCGCTTTGGTCCCTGTTCAGTTCTCTTCTCTAGGCACGCCAACTAAAGATAATTATAGAAATGTTCACATATGGACTTCACATATATTTCCCAGTCTCTGCTATTCATAGACCTACACAGGAATCAAATTCTCCCCTGTCTTCCATCCCGTTTGGCTTCAGATTTACATTTAAACCTTGCCTACAAGCTATCAAACATATCACGGTTTTCTTTAATGTATTTTTGTGTTCAGACACTTTTAGGAACAAGCACTATCGGCTCTCAAAGAAAATCAGGTAACTGGCAGATCAAAAAAGGCACAGAAGCGCAATGAAAAGACAAAAAACCAAATTGTGCAAATTCTTTGAACTGGAAAGCAATAGCAACGGAAGACGTTTGATCAGTGAGCAAAGTATATTTATTGAACCAGTTGGGCACAGACACACATACATTTCCCAAATAATTCTGATGAGACGGGAGAAAACTCTCAAGGTGTACATGAATTTATATTATATATGTGTAACAAAGCATTTGGCCTCTGTCTTCAATGTAACAAGATGCAAAAGGCATATATTGGCATATCAACCGTAATTCCAAATGTGTTCAAGCTGATCAGGAATATAAGGCCATAGTTGCAAAACACAGAATTCCCTGCAGATAGGGCAGACAGCTTTATACACAGGGGAGGGAAAACATATAAAATGAGCTTTTTGTGTGTTACTTACAGGAATTTTGGAGATTAAAATATACAGTAGAGGAAATTAGCTCTATTTTATTGAAGCATTCTTTTCCTTCCAAATATCCTTGCTTTCAGCATCTCAAGGAAAGCAGCAGCAAACCTGCACAGCTAAAGGAGGTTTTAATTGCATCCAGTGTGTCTGAACTGCTGTACAAGACCTGAATCTAGACCGAGGATCTCGCTTATGGTTAAGTTTTTGCTCTTCATACTTGAGCTACAACTGGCACTTTTTTTTGTTGTTGTTTGCATTTGGTGGTGTAGAAAAACTGCAAGGTATTTTAACAAACAGAGCAGAAGATGGAATCAGCTGAAAAGAGGACAAGCCAGTTATAATTCTGACATTCACATAATCCTGCCGGTAAAAAGTGAGCCACCGGGATGACTTCTAGGGGAATTATGGGAAGGAAAGTCTACCCAACATCCTAGATTGGTGTTTCTAAAACCTCAGCAACTTTTAAGATGTGTGAACTTCAATTCCCTGAATTCCCCAGCCAGGAATTGAGTCCATACATGTTGAAGTTGGCTAAGGTTGACAAACATTGTCTACCTAGACCAAGATTCTAAACTTCCTTCATGTCTGCAATGTAATAGGAGATGTAATTTCACCCACCCATTGGTATCTGCCTTCCAAATTTAGGCCAAAGGGTCCCTTTGGAATACTTCCACCCAACCCTCAATATTCATTCAATGTTGGTCAGGGATTTCTGTGCTAAGCAATCAGTTTTTACAACTAGGATGGTCACAACCAACGTTATCAAAATCCACTTCCTTCCACACCACCAACTGGGCCAAAGAAAGAATTGCAGATATCCGGGAAAACTAGGACGGGTCAAGGAAGATTACCTAGAGGTAGATCTCACTTAATGACTATCCCGTTTAGAGACCTTTTGAGGTTTCAGAGGCCCTGAAAAAGTCACTTTACACCAGTCCTTGACTCTACAACTGTTGCAATGTCACACAATCACCTGCGTACTTCACTGCCGGCTTTCAAAAAGCAGAAGCCAGCGGTAAAATTGTATTTTTAAAATGCACCCATTTTTAAAATGGATGTCCAAGGGATGCCCTCACTTTCACCCATATGCATATTCTGCTCAAGCCAGAAACAAACCTATAGTAAGACAAGTGTGATGGTGAGAAAACAACACTGGTTTTTAACTATAATCTCCCCAATGTTGATGAAACATTTTTTTAACGAGTAAGCTTGTAGTCACTGTCCTGCAGTAAAATTAAGAACAGTGATCCCCACCACCACTGGGATATGAGAATAAGATGGATTATACAAAAGGTTGATTTTATACAGTATAGACTATTGGGACTGTTCCAAACAAAATATAAAAATTGAAGGTTTAACTGCAACATCTTATTATGAAAACAATTGTAAATCCAATAAGAACCACAAAGAAAGGAAATACAAATTATATTAAAAGGGGAAAACTCAAACAAGCACCCTAAGATCTAGGCATGAACAGGAATCAGAGCAAAAATTGATACATGGCTGATCGCATTGCCCATTATTTTAAGAATCAATCCAAAGAACACACAATTTGTAAGTTTGCAGTTGGAAACTTTTGTATATTTCCTCAACCATGGTAAAATATCTTGGCAAAGCAAGTTGGTAATAAAGACACAACCAAGGCAACAAAAGAGCAGTGAATGGGGCATATTCATACATGGCAATGATAAGTTAGCATAAATGCACTGATAATATTACCTAGTGTGGTAATGAAACGTCTACAAGAAAAACATCATGCTGAGAGAGCACCAAGGACTCTACAATTCAACCTTGAGCTACAAATATTCTCTTCTATTGGTAGTTAGAATAAAAAATAAAAACCATGCAAGATACATTTTCACTTCTAGTGATCCTGCCTCCTGTTTCTGGTATTTGATATCATGACAAGCAGAATCTCAACTTCTAGCCAATTTTAAAAAAATTAAGACCAAATATTTGGATGACAGTTTTGAAACCAAGATCTCTGGAAAATGATGTCAGAAAAACCACCAACCCCAAACCCTACGCCAAATTCTGCAATCACAAAATGTACAGAGATTTACCCAGAAAATGTAGGAGATGGCCAGGCTGTGCCTGACGAAGGGGTCAAATGCATCATCAGTCTCGAGTCCTTCATGCCCACAAGAGATCCAAGTCCAGTCCACCTTCAATTCCTTCTATTCTTATCTCCTGCTAATTTCCCTTGGTCCATAGTAGTTCAGATTCTTGTAGCTTACAATAAATCTTTATACCCATTTGAACTGTCTGGATTTCCTGAATTTCCTGGCGCTTGGCAGAAAATAAGCAGTTGCAAACTCCTTCACGGTGTGATTCCTAACCACCCCAAATGCTTCTGTACAATTTACATAAAGCCCCAATTCTTTGGCATATAGATTTTGCTTTGGGTTGGACCGAACATATTTTAAGAGGAAGAAGCATAAATTCACAGCCTTGAATGATGCGGAGTACTATTCTACAGGATGTCTGTCTGCCACAAGGACTAGAAATTAATCTCTTTGTTTACAATTCCTTTCAATAAATTGGGAGCCATGACCAGACATCACCTTTCCTGCAAGTTCCCTGGAATCATCAGCAGAATTAACTGCCTTCCCTGCACTAAGGTTGCACCATTACTTTCAACCCACGCTAAGCTTGTGAGTGACGTTTGAGGAGACCCCCTTCCAGCTTGTGAAAAGTAGCAGAGAAGTCCAAGCCAGGCTAAAACATATTCTGAATTCAAGTGTAATTAAAAAAAAGCTAATTAAATACAATCTGGAAGATTACAGTCCATGGGCATCACAATAGCCAACAACGTTCAGGATTGCAATTTAGTGGCCTCTTGTAGAAGTTGCATCAAGACTGGGCGGAAGTTAAGAGGGGGATGCAGGCACCTGTGGAGCTTCAAGTCATGCAGCAGCTTTGTGGAACCTGAGGGCCTTTAACTACATAACATGCGGCATGCTCACTTGGGTCATGTTAGCCAAGCCTTTGCAGATGAGACTCTGGGAAGGGCATAGAAACCAACTACTAGCATTGTAAGTTTTCTAGTTTTAAGGAACTTTCAAGAGCAGCAAATGCGAAGGTTAGCGTTATTTGGAGTTCCACCTAAACTGACCGCAAAGCCCAGGCATCTATGCACCCTGGACAGAAAGTCAGAAAGGCAAGATCAGTATTAAACTGGAATGCTTTAAATGCAAAATCCAGAGAGGAGATCCTAAGCACGCTGACTGGACAGTCAGCCCCACTGAATTCAGGGGGACTTCCTTCTAAGAAAGCATCACACTGATAAAAGAGGTGGTATTTTATTACCGAGCGGGACAACTCAACTCTAATCACACAGAAGACCAAGTTGCTTTCAATCAATTGAAATGCTGCTCACGCAACTTTTTATTAACATGGGGGGGGGGGGAGCCTTTCGAACCCAAGACAGCAAAACTCTCTTTTTCAATAAATGCAGAGAACGAGCTTTCGTGCAGCATAATGGCTTCTCATGCACGGTGTCACTTTCGCTTCTGTCCCTGGCGTGGGAGCAAAAAGAAAACATGAAACCCATCGATTTTTCACACATCGATTACACAATGGAGGAGGGAGAGGTGGAGGGGAGAGCCGTGTGGGATCATCCTGAGGCGAGAGGTGTGTTCTTCTACATCCAAGGCCTTTCTCAGGCCCTTCACATCCCTGAAGGAGACTGGGAACTGGTTGCGTTCGGAGAAGCGCTGGAGGGAGGGCTGTGTAGGTGAGTTTCCTTGTAGACAAACCAAGCGCTGCCAGCCCACAGAATCAGGTTGAGGAAGCCAACAACCTAAGAGGAAAGAGAAAGTGTGAGAAAAGTAAAATATTTTTTTAAGCCTAAGCAGCCTCAGTTATGTCAAACGAAGGGGACGAGCCAGCAGAAAAGTTGGACCAAATGATTTGATTCGGGCTTCAGAGAGTGGTGGGAATGTATTATTCGTTACCTTTAAACAATACATTTGACGGATGATATTGTATACTTGAATGTTATCGCACATTAGCATTCCAGCTAATTCTCGACGCCCAACCATTCCTTTAGTGACTGTTTGAAGTTACGACGGCAGTGAAAGAAGTAACTTAGGGCTGGTCCTCGCACTTAAAACCGTCAGTCAAGTAATCAAAATTCATGTAATCAATTGATTATATATGATTTGATTAATATGTGATGATATGTAAAATATAAGAAAAAAAATTATTTAAAAAAAAATTCATGTAATCAAAATTCAAACACCTGGTAATCAGAATTATTCAAAGTAGCAGCTTTGTGTGGGGTCGTGGGATTACCATTTCCAACTTTCCCAGCAGACTTCCAAAAAGCAAAGAGGAAACCAGATTTGTTTAACGACCAGGTCATTTGCTAACAGCCATGGTAAAAAAAGCTCATAAAATTGTGACTCAGGTAATGCCCACATGGCTTAGCGACAAAAGTTCCCATTTCAATTGTGGTCCTAAGTCAAAGAACTACCCATACATTTTTAAAGTTGTACTTCTTGGAATCACAATAGATATTGCATCGATGTTATACAGCAATGCTTTTCAAATTAGTAAGATGCACGGACTTCCAACTCCCAGAATCCTCCAGCCCTCAGATCTTAAAACTGAAAAACACTGGGGTAAAAGTTGAGGTAGTCCTTGACTTACAACACAGTTCGTTTAGTGACTGTTCAAACTTACAACGGCACTGAAACAAGCGACTAATGACAGTTTTTCACACAAGAATTGCAGCACTCTCAAAATTCAGTCACTTTGGCAACTGACTCACATTTATGACAGTTGCAATGTCCTGTGGCCATGGGATGCCCCTTTTGTGATTTTCTGACAAACAAAATCAACGGGAAAGCCAGATTCACTTAACAGCTGTGTTACTAATCTAACAGGGATTCACATGGCAAGAAAGGTCATAAAATGGGGCAAATTTATTTATTTATTAATCAAATTTATATACCGCCCCCTCTCCCTAGGGACTCGGGGCGGTGAACAGCCGATAAAAA
>JAEANM010026003.1:0-10830 GCA_017656035.1 Myanophis thanlyinensis
ATCAATCAATCAATCAATCATCCATTCTTCAGTAATATCTTCATCAAAGATGACTAGGAACTTCAGAGTTCCATATCTGTGTATATGGATATATTTGAAACTTAAACTTAGGTGAAGGCTGCACCAAAGCTTAGGAAAACTACCTAGAAAAAAAAATACAACATTTTATTTTACTCTATGTTCAAAATTAATCTCCTTCTATAAAAGTTAAAGGGAGGAAGAGACCTAAAACAAGGTAGCCAGGACACTACTAACTCTTTAGAAGTAAAATAACAGATCTTACAAAGTTAATGCTCTTTCAAAGATAGTAGATAAAACTTCAAAAATACCACTGCAAATGCAGTCTGGAACAGAAGCCCATAAAGGCGAGACCCTGAAATATTCCAAAAATATTATTCCATTTGAAAACTAAATCACCAAAAATAAAATATTAAGCATGGTATGTTAAATACCTTCTACATAATTAGAAATTTTAAAAAAGGTGATCAGAGAAAGATAGCAGTGTATTACCACTGAGATTAACTGTTCAAGATCACTGTTAGAAAAGATGGCATGATCCAAATTATTATTTCTCATCAAAGGATTTCTCATGATGAACAAGTGATAAGAAGGACATATAAATTTGGAAAAAGGCAGATAAACAAAAGATTGAAGATGGAGCTGTGGATACACTGGTACTGTTCTGGGGATTGATTCATTATGGGTCATTTTCAATTTAATGGCATCTGTTATCTGAGACAGCAAGCAGGGTAGAAATGATTAATGGCTTGTTAATTTTTGTTCTGGCTCAGTTCAGGTTCTCAAAGACAGAAGAACTCAACAGATGCACAATGTTTTCCATAGCCACATGACTCTCAGTAAGATACCACAACTTGCAAATTTGTCTCTCTTAGGCAAATGTTTTTCTTGGGCCTTTCTTTTTCCTGTGAATCAGCTGCCAAGCCATTCCTCCAGATAATACCAAGTTCCCTGCTATTCTGACTCAGAGATTCACCTACACTCAACCATATTTCTCACCCCATTAGTCTTGATTTTAAAATTTCCCCTTCCCCACTGTTATTCTCTTTCTCATCCTACTCTATTCTAGAAAGGGAGGAAAACAATTATCTTATTACTTGGGGATGGATGAGGGGGAAAAAATCTCCATGTCCATTTTATACAATACTGTATTTCCCATATTCTTGGGCTGATATATCCAATATCTAAAACTGGGACCATAAAAGTAATATTTCTGATCAAAGATAACATAAAATAGAAGATCTTCCATTTCATAAGACTGGGAAGTTTCTTCTAACACATTGAGAAGTTTCCAAGTCTGGATGCTATATATGATATGCCCCTTCCCACCCCAAAATTATCCATGACTGCCAAAATCTCACCTGAGAATTCAGCACAGAGAAAAATGCAAAATTATCAGATAATCATGCATAGGGGTCACAAGCACCATATTGCCAGCCAATATTTTGGCAATATTCAGCCAAATCAGCTTTCTCGTAAATTTCTATCTGTCAGCTGTAATCCTTTTCCACACAGTCATTGAAAAACTTGAGATCCTGCCTGAAACAGCTGCTTAAGTCCAATTACCTGTTCACTTAGGAAACGAAACCCCTTGTCAGGACGGACACACTCATATGTTTCTCCCAACACAGGATTGAATGGCTTGCTGCCAGCTCGGTAGTAGGTAGAGGCATAGGCAGATACAGCAAAGGCAGCTATGCAGAGCTGTTAGAAAGAAACAAAAAACATTAGGGATGCCTGCAAGAAGTGGGGTGGGGGACCCAGAATCAGTTATGAATGTATTGGAGCTAAGGGAGGGCCCTAGAAAGTTTATTTTCTGCAGGTCACATTTCCAAACAGGCAGAACATTCTCAAGATACAGTCTTCTATCAACTGCTGAAATAAGAAGTATATGTATCTCTTATACGATATATATTTATTTATAGTTAAATATATATATTAAAAATCTCTTCCAAAGCCCAGACCTGCCCACTTATGTGCCAAACTTAAATGGCCATCCACATATGGGCCATCCCTCCTGACACATGGGTAAGCATATTACCATTCTTTCACAGGGGTCCAAACTGCAGTTGGCTGCATCCAGCAGGGCAGTGTACTCCAATTCTTCACAAAGGCGTTGCAGCATGTTGAGTGGCTCATTCAACTGCACCGGCATGGAGACCTTGGAGAGATCTTTGCCAATGTTATTACGAAGAATGTTCCAGAGGCTGATGTCATTGGCATGGTTGTGGGAAGCTGGCAGGCAGTTCCTCCGAGTTATCCCTGGTCCCGGCCCAGGAAGATACAAAGGAAGAGGCACTGGCATACCTAAGCTCATCTCGGAAGAATTCCCAATACATTGCATAGGGCCTGAGCCTAGTAGAGGTAGAAAACAGTCAACTGTATGCTGGATCTCTAGATATCACATTGGATACCCATTAGGTGCTATAGCCCACCTAACTTAAAGAAAAAGTTTCCTTAAATTAAAAAACAAATGAAATAAACAGGCATTTCTCAGTACTAGACCCCAGTCTCTAGGGAGCCTTTTGATCATGTGAATGGCATCTCTGATGAATTAATTTTCTTTTACCTTCAATTTTTATTATATATTTTTTTAAGCAGGAGGGATTGTTGTACTGTTAGGATTGAGGTGGGCTATTGTGCCTAAAGAAATGAATAATAAAAGAAATAAGTAATATTTATGTTGCAAGCAAAGCATACATCTTGAAAAACGTATTTATAGCAATGCTTATTGATCCCCAAAAAACTATTCTGGTATGTAAATGAGCATTCTAGTGCATCCTCAATTCACTTTCTAATAAATGGATATATTCAAGTCTGACTTGACCACCACGACAAACATTTTTTTCAGTTGCTCTACCTACCTTGGCAGACAGGAATGTTCCCCAAATTCCATATAGTATATGATGTTGGCCTAAAATACGCTTTTGATGGTTATTCCATTTACATACTGCTAATGTACTACATATTCTTGGTACAATAATAACTTGATTATCATACAAGCATAAGGCATACACTTATTTTACTAACTTAATGTTGTTTTCCCATGTCACACTAATCTAAAAGCAAATAAATCACCTGATAGATGACCCCAACAACTAAAGTTTTAAAAGTTTTAAAGTTTTAAATCTGGCTTTTAAGATTGGAGGCCAAAATTCAGTTTTCTTGACCCAGAAACAATTGTCAAAAATCTTGATCACAAAAGCATATTCTGCCAGTTTTAATATGTTTCAAAATATTTCTATCACAAAGCTCCTGTATTAAAGCAAAGGATCACCCATCTTCCTGACAGTGATATGATAGATATAGATATTTGGAAGCAAAGAAGAAAGCACTTTTGCTCCATTGTTTGTAAGAGCATATGGTATTTTGCCATTATGGAAGTACCATTACTAATTAACAATGGGGTACCTCAAGGTTCCCAGTGCTCTTCAATATCTTCATAAATGATGAAGGGGTGAAGGGATAAAAAGGGATCGCACCAAATTTGCAGACAACATCAAACTGGGGGGTGGGGATGGGGGTGGAATTGCCAACACTTTGGAAGACTGACTCAAGATTCAAAAGGATCTTGACAGACGTGGACATTGGCCCCTAACTAACAAGATGCAGTTCAGTGGTGAGAAAAATAAGATCACATAGTTAGATAGGGAAAACAAAAAATATAGGACAGAATAGGCAACCCTGGCTTAACAGTGAGAACTGTGAGAGGATCTTGGTACCCTAGTGGATTATTACTTAAGTATGAGCCAGTAGTATGCTGCAGTTGCCAAAAATGCCAGTACAGTCCTAGGTTGCATAAAGATCACAAGAACTGATAGCATCACTCTAAACAGCACTCATGAGGCCCATACTTATAATCACTTTTGGGCACCACAATATAAAAAATATATGCTGAGACTCTAGAAAAAATGCAGAGAACAGCCACAAACATGATAAGGGGCCTAAACCATATGATGGTACAGTTAAGGGAATTAGGTATGTCTAGCCTAACAAAGAGAAGGATTAGAGGTGACATGGTAGCTGTCTTCAGGTTTGGGAGGGGCTGCCACAGGAAGGAGAAGGTCCACTTATTCTCCAAAGTACCTGAGGACAGGACAAGAAGCAATCAGTAGAAGCTTTTAAAAAGAGATCCAATCTGGAATGAAGGAGAAATTTCCTGACAGTAAGAACAATTAATCAATCGAACAGCTTGCCTCCTGGAGTTGTGAGTGCTCCATCGTTGGAGGTCTTCAAGAAAAATTGGACAGCCATTTGTCCAGGATGCAACAAAGGCCCCTGCCTTGGGCAGGAGGATTGGATTAGAAGACCTCCAAGGTCCCTTGCATCCCTATGATTCTATGAACTTGTTATAGTGGATAAATGCAAAGACTAAAACTAGTAGACTATGAATTCTACTCCTGCCTAGCCATGGACTCACCTGGGTGGATACTAACTCTCTCTTAGAGCTAGAAGAAGATAGTGGCAGCTATTTCTGAAATCATTGTCAAGAAAACAATACAGATTCATTCAGGCAATGGCCATAACTCAAGATTTATTCAAAGGTGTGTGTACGTATGTACGTATAGGCACACACAAACACACAAATTACCAGCCTATAGATAAAAATCAATTCTGTCATCTAAAAATCTGCTCAGTCAAGCCAAAGTCATATAACATAGCTTCATCACTATATCTAACAATAGTAGATATAGTCATCACTTGTTATGGAAGGAAGACCACACAGAAGATATATGAAGACCCTTTCCAATCTACACTTCTAATTTACCTTCCAATGTTCATTTTTAACCAACCTGACCTTATTTGGGGAATCTCAATTTCAACACTTCATGAGGGAGTCAGATTACAGAAAGATCATCTTTATTCAACCTTCCATAATCTGACACTCATCTGACATGTTGGAATGACGATTCGAGCAATTTCCAGACAACATGGCTAATGGACTATTATTTCTGAAAGCTGAAATCCCATCATTACTAAAAAGCATGATAATTCCCCTTGTCCTATCTTTCAACCCCAGCTCTCTACCGAGATTTCTCCCCCTATAGGCACACACCTGCCCATTCCTTGGATCAAGTACCTTTGTGATAACGGTCAGAACTTCCTGGCATATCCACCATCTCCTCTGAGATACTGTTGGTGACTTCACTGACACAGGATTCATCATCCGTGGCCTGGAGGAGCAACAGGAGGTTACACAGACCACATCAAGTAAGGAGCTACCAGGGAAGAGCAAAAATGGGCAAGAAGAAAGGAAGGAACAAGGTTGCTATGTCGGGAAACTGAGGCAGGACCACAAAGTGAGAGGATACTGAAGGATGGATCTCCTATGGATCCATTCTTTAATAAGTTTATGATGAGGAAAATATTGCCTAGGTAAGGCAGATACTATTCTGCCTGTAGCCTCCAATCACAATAGGAATCTCATAAACACAAGTTTTAAGCTCTAAAGAATGATTCATAGAGAGCAAGATATTTTCTTTTCTCTGTATAAACAATGAAAGAGTAGGAGAACTATTTCATAACCATAAAATGCTCAATGTAAAAGCTGAAGTCAGTGCTAAGTAAGATTGTTTCTGGTTGATACAAATTTAAATAGAGTATATATCTAACTTTCCCTAGGCATTTGGATCGGGCACTGCTATTTGTTTTTTCTATAGCTGGATTTTACTTATTTATTAATCAGGTTTATATGGCTTCCCATCCCACAAAAAGTGACTCTGGGCAGCCTACAACAATACAGTAAAAACAGTAAATAAATAACACAATCATTAGTTAAAACAACTGTATAATAATTATTTAAAAGAATTAAAAATTATGAAAGCAAAGCTAAAACAGGAAAGAATAATGGATGAAAAGATACTAATAAAGAGAAATACCTCATAAATTATTGTTTATCTTCAGAAGTGAGGATATTTTGTCAATATTTATGTCTTTTAATCCTTGAAAATCATCTAGTCTAACTTAAGAAAATGACTATAAGAAAAATCATACAAACAAATAAATAATAAATGGGCAGTCTTATACCCGAAGAACTGTGAAGAGCAAGTCTATGTTTAAAGACAAGGAAGTGTAAGGGAGAATATGGGCCCTAAAACTGCCAAAATATAAAATTTAGATGACAAATGGATGACAGACTCAGTTCTCTCTCTGCTCCAGTCCAAAATGGGCATGTAGAGTATTTCTATTTAAATTATGACAATTGGTATTGTCATAAGCTATAAACATATATTAAAATCTTTATGAGTTACATAACTTAATGCTTCTTGTATTCTTTTTTTTTGAAATGCTGACTGTTTTGAGATTGAAGGGAAGGAAAAGAGCAATAACAACAACAATAAGAAGATTACTCAGAATCCCCAGCTCCATATTACAGGGACAGGAAAGCAATTTTAAGATGCATGGACCAGTTTCCTAGAATTCCACCCCCAGCCAGCATGGCTAGCTGGAGAATCCTGAGAATTGGTCCACACATCTTAAAATAGCCAAGGCTGAGACACACTATAGTAAAGGTTGGACATGGAGCTGCCTGAGAGGTGGGACAATATAGTCAAGTCGAAAGGGCAGAAAAGGCCCTTCTGTGTATTTCTATGAGCAGCATGTCCTAGAGACATAGGAATAGGTCCTAACTTTATCCCAAGAATCTAGATTTATTTCCAAGTGGGAAAAGATGGTAATGGCAGGAAAGATCTAAGATAAAAAAGCAAAAAAGTCTGGATTCTTTTAAGCTGGCATTTTCCAATAAAAAAAAGAGAACTGGGAGAGGCAGGTGCTGAATCAACAGGTAGGGTTTGGGGTATGTGGTACTAACTGATTGGAGAATGGAGTGGGAAGGTCAGCTACTAGGGGAAGTGGGGAGTGGCTTGGCTCTTGACTAATTGACAAAAGGAAGAAAGAGAAATGGAAAAAAAAAACAGAGAGAAGTGATGATCACATTAATCTAAAAAACAGAATACATTGTTATAAGAAACATGAAACCATCCCTTTGGTTTAGATTAAAGCTAACTTGACCAATTGATCCATTTCTAGCGAATAATAAAACAACCAGGTAAAGTACTGCTGAGATGCACTGCATGTGCAATAGACTATATGTGCTCAATTGCTAAATCTAATTGCACATTTAGGCATATCTAATAAGCTATTTCTTAGCTGCCAGCAGATGGGGCAAATGATTCACTGAAAACCTGTCCATGCTATTGCCCTGAGCTGACCCTAAGCTCTTGCAGCTGGGTATATTGTAACAAATTCAGCAGGAATTGTGCAAATAATTGCACCTCAATTTTCAACTTTCAGAAATAGAAGTGTGCTTAAGATGACAACTCCCCTGAGATGACAGTTCCCATACATGGCCTCTGAAAACACAGCTATTCCTATCCAGCTGCAGGGTTCTTTCTACCAGCCAGATTTCCACCTGTTGCTGAGACTTCCCATAAAGATTGGGCATCATCTGCTCACTATGAATAACCTCATCAAGTTGATTTATATACTGAATTTACATAGGTGTGTTCAGAGTAGCCCAAAACAAATGTGCCCCTCCCAACAAGGAAGGGAAACTTGCATATTCTTAGCAAGATGTCTCCCAAAAAACAGCCTTCTTGAACTGCAAACTTTTCACAACTATTGTCACTAACCTCATTCTCAGATGAGCTGGCTGACAGAAATACCTCACAAGCATCGAAGAACTCAGTATGTGAATCCGAAAGAGAGACAATACTGCAATTTGAGAGCTGTTGCTTCTGTCCTTTAACCAACAGAGCATCTGGCTGAAAGAGGGAATATGAACATTCTTCATTTTTTTTGTTTTTATTACTGAATTTTCAATATTAATAAAGCAGTCAGTCCAAATGTTAGATATAATCTAAATCAGTGTTTTGTCAACCTTGGCAACTTTAAGATGTATGGATTTCAACTCCCAGAATTCCCTAGCCAATATATAAAATATATTAACACCAACTTCCACAATTCTCCTATCAGCTTGGCTGGCTAGAGAATTATGAGAGCTGACATTCACAAACCATAAAGTTGTAGATTTGAGCAACACTGATCTAATTCATCCTTCTTTGCTCTAGTCCAGGGGTGGGTAATTACGGCTCCTTCATGACTCGTGGACTTCAACTCCCAGAATTCCTGAGCAAGCCATGCTGGCTCAGGAATTCTGGGAGTTGAAGTCCATGAGTCATGAAGGAGCCATAATTGCCCACCCCTACGTCTAGTCCTTTCCAGATGGATTGGAACTGAAACACCATGCTTCGGTATACATTTTGTTTTTTCACTTATTTTTTAAAATTGATACATTTTCTCCTCCATTTCTAGTAAACCAAAATAAAGCTGCAAAAACAATTAGGAGCCATTTCATTTGGTGGAATTCAAGAGTTAGAAACTGCCCCATCAGGAAACAAGAGGAGGAAGGGAGGCAGTGGAATTGAATAAAACCTAAACCCTTTCTCAGGCTTTTCTTTTCTTTTTCTTGGCATTCCAGATGGCAGCATCTCTGCCAAGTGGCCAAGACTCAGAGGGCAGAACTTCAGAGATGGAGGGAAGAGCTGCCATCAGATTATGATGATGCCCAAAGAGGCAACTACAATGAAAGTGTTGCAACATAACTCAAAATTTAAAATAAAGTGTTAAAAACTGTGTCAAAAAAACCAATGGTTTTTTATGCTGCTGAATTTTTATCTGTAAAGACTTCACATATGCCTCTTCTTGTTCAGCAGCTTCTTTGGAAAGAAATATGCTCTTCTCTTCTACAGTATAATTATTTTCACCAGCTTCTTTTTATCAAACTTCTCACCTTCTGAAAGATTTGTCACATAATTTAGGCCACACCATAAGACAAGCTGATATTTGAAGAACTGTTAACAAAAAAAATCCCATCTGCTCCTGCTTCTCTAATATTATATACATTGCTTACATACAGTGTTTTTAATCTGATTACCAGATTGGGTATGTATATCATTCAGAGTCAGTTTTAAGATTGGAATAACACAAAAGCCTAATAAACAAAACAAAGAATTTATTCAGCCTTTTCATGTTGAAAAGACTGGAACTTGACTCCCAATTTGTATATCAATGCTTATAGAGGATGATCATAACATTAACAAAACAAAACTTCTTCCATATGACAACATGGAAGGCAAAAGATTTCCTGGTTCCCTTCACTACTTCTCAGACAAGAAAATATCAAATTCCAACACCAACAGGGAACATCTATTTATTTTTATTTTTAATTCAATTAAAATTATATAACTACTTTTCTCACTGCTGCAACTCTGGGCAGGTACAATAACTGTCAGATGCCACAAAACAGGAGAGAAGCTGTTTTTCCTCATGATAATTCTCTTAGGTGCACACCATACTTTTCTCATGTAGCCTAAGGAAGCATTTGTGTGTTACTACACAGTGATTATGCTAGAGATACATTAACTGTCTTGTGATTTCTGGCCATGGAGCAATTCAAGTTACTTTTCACTTGGGAAAAGGTTTACCTCATCAGCATTGAATGAGGCAAAAGAATCCAGAGTGGTATCTGAGGAGATGGAGAGAGAATGAAAGCGGCGTATACATTCAGGATTGTCAAGAGTCTGAAGAGAAGCCTGGAAGGAATAAAAAAAAAAGGTTGTTATTTTGGCATAGGGGAAATTAATGAATATTAAGAGTTGTAAATTAAACTGGGCACTGATCAATTCCTAAACTGTGAAGAAATTGAACGCTGACTTAAAGCACTCAGATAATCACACACAGGGGACTAAATACATTTGCCATGAATGAATGATAGAGCTTTTTATCCATTTTTTATTAGTTATCCTCACCTATCCCTAATTAAGGAGTGGACTAAAACCAGGCACTGAGTTCTAGTCCCACTGTACACATGAAGGCCAGGTGATGACTAGGGACAGGTGCTTTCTCTCTCTGCCTAATCCACCTCACAGAGTTGTTCTTATGGGAAAAACAAGAGGCAGGAGCATTGTGTGTGCCACACTAAGTATTACAACCACAAAAAGGCTGGAATGGCATCATCCTCTTTCCAATAACTACTTGCTTCAAATATAGGAAATAAGATGGTAGTGGGGTGGTGGGAAGATCCTTACAGTTTATGTAAAATGACCTGTGTTTGATTTTGGCTGGGGGATGTAGGAATTTCTCAGCTAAGCCTTAAACCAACACTTGACAATTCTTTCAAAGAATCATGACCCCTTACACCAGCTGCAGTAGAGTTGATACCATCTCCAAGGTCGTCCTGTGCAGAAGACAGAGTGTCACGTTGCAGATCTAACATCTGCTGCAATTCTTGGAGACGGTCACGCTCAGAGGTCAGCACAGCCAGCACACTGCTGAGAGAACCATGAACTGGCAACAAAAAAGAAAATTGCAGACAGTATTATATTCCATTAGTGCAAAGGATTCTGTATCATGAAAAGATTCCGGAATCCTCAAAATTTTAACTTTCTTGAAGAACCTCAAATTTTACAGATTGCAATTATCAATACATGCTCAAATAGAAAAGATGGTGTCTCCAGACATTATGAGTTTCAGTTGTCATCAATCCCAACCAGTATAAGCAATAGCAAGAATGGTAGAAACTATAGTACAAAACTTCTTGAATGTAACGTGTCAAGGTCCAGTGAAATCTCACAAGACAGAATTAATTTGATGTTTGTGTGCGAGCAAGAGAGACTTCGTGCTTTCAGGAGGTGGGGAGAAATCTCTAAAGACACAACATTGCTTTTTCCCTTTTCGATGCACTCTAGACAGCTTTATTGGAGGAACATGAGGGAAGTTGTAATCCAATATATCTGGAGATAGGTAAGGGTC
>JAEANM010026004.1:0-10830 GCA_017656035.1 Myanophis thanlyinensis
ACGGGAGGTCACAAGGGCAGAAGTGACTGTGCGAAGAGCGCCCCGATCCAGAAAGGGCCGCAACTGGGCAATCCTATTGCTTATGTATTTAAATTTAACTTATTTTACTCTACAATCTTTCCATCTAATATTTATGTTTATAATTTCAACATATCTTTCTTTTTTCTCTGTTTTCTTTTTTATATGAATACAAATTTTTTAAAAAAAACAAGAAATGAGAATAGTCAAATAATGAAATTTTACTCTCAGGCAGAAATGTAAAAGTAGTCCTTGTCTTACAACCATCCATTTACTAATATTCCAAGTTATACCAGCACTGAAAAAAGTGACTATTAGGAATCATCAGCATACTCACCCATTAGCTCACCCAGCAGCTTTATCTGGATGTTAAACCAGAGAGGAAAAAGTAACAGACTCTAAGGCACTCTACAAAATAAAGGGCCAGTGTAGTACCTTTCCCAGGCAATCAACAGTGAATAGAATAGATTAGACTAGAATTCTTTATTGGCCAAGTGTGATTGGACACACAAGGAATTTGTCTTCGGTGCATAGGCTCTCAGTGTACATTAGAAGTTTGAAGGATTCTACTGTCGATACTGTGTTGTCTAGTATTGTAAGGGGTGGTAGTACGGCCAGGTTTCTCCTAAAGTCTACCACCATTTCTACAGTTTTGAGTGTGTTCAGTTCCAGATTGTTTTGGTCGCACCACAAGGCTAGTTGTTCAACCTCCCATCTGTATGCGGATTCGTCATTGTCTCGAATGAGACCAATCACTGTTGTATCATCTGCAGACTTCAGTATTTATCCTACCAAATTTTAACAGACTTTCTTTTACATACATACATACATATGTACATCCATCCATCCATCCACAATACTGCTCCTTTTATAGTTGATATTCTGCTTTTAGGAAAATTTATCCATTCTGTTTTTAATTATAGACAGTTTACTGTATTATATAATCTGAGATTGGGAAGAGCTATACCATCTATTAAGTCTTGAAAATTTTTGAAATTTACTCTCCCCCACCACTACTTCCATGTAACTATATTAATTGTTCTTTGCTAATCTTGCAATTTTTTAATCTGGGACTTGAATTGGTGATATTTGAATTGAAAAGTTTATTTTGGGTAATACAGTCATTTTTAGCCAGTAAAATTCTAAGATTTTAGACAGCAAAATGCTAAACTTTTCTATCTTTCAACATCTTGCTTTATTTCCTTCCATAATTCGTTGTGATTGTTTTGAAATACATTTTTACTGCATCCTGTCATGTAAAGTTGTATACATGTCATCGTTTATTTATTTTTTGGGTTCTCCCACAACTCGTCACTTTTTTTACATTTTTTCCTATGGAAGTTAGATGCTTTATTATTTTGTTGTGGACTTTTTTTTTCATTGATTTTGCATCTGAAAAAGCAAACAACATATTTTAATAGTTTTATTGCATAAAGTTTTGTGGGTTTACAATTGTTAATACCACATCATCTGTATAACATTTCAGCTTGTGTTCCTCTCCTTGAATTTTAATCCAAATTGCATATTTATCTTTCTAGATCTTGTTCAGCAAGACTCACAGAACAATTACAAATCCAAATACAAGTGGATACTTTTGCCTTTTGACTCTGCTAATTGAAAAGTTTTCAGAAAGGGTTCTTGTTTAAATCCTTGTTTAAATACACCTTTGCGGTTTATTGTTGGCATTCCAAGTTTTGAATTCATTTCTGGAATATATTTTGTTTAAGACCTCCAGTGAAAAAAAAAGACCATTCCAAATTGTCAAAAGTGTTTTCTGTAGAAATAATACTGTAGTTTTTTTTTTCTCCCAATGTTGATAAAGTCTAGTGCATTTATGAAAAAGGTGCTGTTTTCCTTTTTATAAAACAATCTGATTCCTGTGTATATTTTTGGGAATGTATTTCCTCATACATTCAGCTAATATAATAGTGCATATTTTGTAATCAATATTCAAAAAGAAATTGGTTTATATGTTTGAGGTTTCTTCAGGTCATTCCCTTTTTGTTTTATTATACATGCCTCCTCCAATTTATTTGGTATTGTTTTTGTTGTTTTAATTTCTTTCATCAACAGTCATGGTACTGTTAGTTTCTCTTCTATGTATTTTTTTAGTGCTGACAGCTTATCTGTGCCAGTCACCCTACCAATTATAATTTTCTTCTTTAATCTCTTAAATTGATATAAATTTCTGCTCTTCAAAGTTGCTCATGCTAAGGGATCAGACAAATCATTTCATGGCTTGACTACTGTACTATGGCTTACAAGTCACAGAAAATTAATAAGTAGTTTTGTCTGGATAAGCCTTAGAAGGATGTTTTTCATGGGTTGTCTTCTTCCTGGAAGGAAGTGGTGCTTAAGGACTTGAAACAGAAAGTTTCCTTGTGGCCATGTCGGATGCCTAAGCATTCCAACTTATTCCCATGCTTGTTAAGATAGATTCCTAGAAAAAGCCATCCAGAGCTTTAAACTAAAATGTAGTTGGTGCCTGCTCATCTTTTCATTTCCATCTTCAAGGCGAAAATGATACGTAGAATATTCCCAATATTTGTTTGTTTGCTTGTTTGTTTATAGATTTGTATGGCTGCCCACCATACAGCTGCTCCAAATGCATAGTCAGTCAGATAAAGAAAGGTGAGGATCAAGCAATGAAAGGGTAAGACACAAGGTACAGAAGACCTCTTTGGACTTATTCGGGACTGGGAAATATTTTGATATAAAATGTGTTCTCTCAGAGAGTCATATTTAATCTTTTCAATTATCCTACTTTTTTTTTCAATTACAACAAGGAAAAAAGCAGGGTGGCAAATCCACATGGAGCATTGGAGCAAATCAGGAAGCAAAGGCTTTCTACTTCATTTTGGGTAGGCTGCCTTTGTCCACACAGGAACAGATGGGAGCCATGCACAGAGGAGCTGATAATGCAAATGTTTGACTTTTATAAAAAAACAGAGCATCACCCCATAGACCCCTACACTCTTGCATCATCTTAGGTAAGTTACAAGCAAATTGATCTTTGGCTATATCCTCATCTGTGTTCTGTTAGAAACAGCATTATGAAACTGAAAATGTTGCAAAAAAGAAGAACCATAGTGATCAAAGTATGAGAGCTTTTGAGGATGGGGTGAGATTTGTGTACTTACAAACATAATAAAAACTGGGTGTAGAACTGTTCAGGAATAAAACAATTAGTACAATACCAACAAAGGTTTTCCCAAGGGACATTCAACAAATGCTCAAATAGAAAACTAAATATTAAGTTGGGACCTCTGAACAACAATGTGGGGCCAGTCTGGTGCTGGGTGGGTGGGTGGGGAGAGCTTTCTCAAACCATTGTATTTCAAAAGAGAACGCTTTGTTCCCCCTTCCAGATAATACATTTTGCCCAGGCATGAGGCCTTGAGGTGAGTTTCCTTCTCACATCATAGATCTTAATACTGGGGCAGAAAAAGTGTTACTTGTGTATGAAAGTCCAAAACCATCTAAAGAATCCTTAAAACATCAGTTCAGCCTCTACATCATCTTTAGGGACAGATCTAAAGTCCTTGCAGACATATATACAACAAGGGTCCCCAACCTCCAATCAATGGACTGGCACTGGTCTGCGGCATGCCAGTAACTAGGCCATGCAAACAAGCAAAGTCCCATCCGTGTGATGCAGGCAGCACATTAAACTATACCCCCTCCAGTCCACAGAAAAACCTCTCTCCATGGAACCAGTCCCTGGTGCCTAAAAGTTTGCAGGGCATTGATATACTAAATGTTGACAGAGCACAACCACCACAACCAGGCCACCTTGTTCAGGAAAGGTATGTAGCTAAAAAACTACATGCAACAGGATGCATGATGCCCAGTGGGCCACCAAGGTTCCTTGTGAATGACTGAATGAATGAGGTGAAGTCAGGAAAAGAGTACAGTCACATACTCATTCTTTCCTAAGTGTTTACAGAATCTGGGACTTTATTTAAAGTAGCTTTCAAATGCATGAATTTTTCAACTATGAACCCCAGTACTAAAATTAGTAAGCTTCCGGTTTCCATTAGTTCAGGAATAGGCAAATGTGATTGGTCTTGTAGCCTTCACATAGGCATTTGATTTGCCATTTTGGAAGGAGAAAGCTAATTCAGAGACATGCTTAATACTGGTCTTTGGTATTGTCAATAGTTAGTACCTCAGAGGAAAGTAGGGAGGAAGAGAGAGAGGAGGAGGAAGGAAAGGGGAGAGAGAGGAAGGAAGTGAGAGAGGGGGGAAGAGGGAGAGAGGGAGAAAGTAGGATAGAGGGGGGGAGTAAGAAAGTAGAGAGAGAATGAGGGAGGAGACAGAGGGAAGGAGATAGGGAAAGAAAGTGGGGGAGACGAGGAAGGAAGGAAAGAGGAAGAGAGAGAGGAAGGGAGGTAGAAAGAGAGAGGGAGAGAGAAGGGGAAAAGAGGTAGGAAGAGAGAGGTGAGACAGAGAGAATTGAACGTTGCTTATGAAAACATGTTAAGTATGTTAATGAAAGAGATAAAAAATTGAATTAGTGATATATATATCAATGCATTGATTTGTATGAGAAATGTTTAGCTTAAAGAAAATATATCTATAAAGAATTATAAATATGTAAGTTAAAAGTGTGGAAAATGTACGTTTTATTGAGGATGACCCTTTGTATGAGTTGTATTGGGGGAAAAATGTTACCACCTCAGTGTTATATTTATTCCTATTTCCATGATTTTTCATATCTTGTACTGAGTTTAGTATCCTGAATAGCTAAAACTATTGCTCTGAAAGCCCCAGGAAACAGACTGAGAGCTGCAAAGCTATTACATTTAGGCTTTATGCATCTAAAATGAAAGGCATGCTTCTCAAAAGGAAATAGGAAATTTTTGTGATAAATCATAATTCCCCTGGTTTTACCTGGCTAACTTCCCAGTGTTTCACACAATGTTAACCTTTTAATCCAAATACCAATCCATATATCTTTACCCAGTTGCTAAACAATTATGCAACTGAATGGATGGTCAGTAAACTATGAAAGTAATAACTGGGTTTCCTGTCCCAGTCATTGTTTTCATTCATTTTTTTTCGGCAATAAAAACACAGATAATTTTCAACCCAGGCCTGTGCAACTGAATTATTTTACAGGGGTGGAGGAAGGGCAACATATGGCCATCAAAATATGATTAGAAACGATGGTCATTAAACATCAACAAAAGTCTATCTTTGACTCACAGAGACAAGAAGAAACATGCTGTCTGTTTATCTATCTGTCTGTCAATCAGCATACTCAGGGCAAAGCATCTGGATTTCTATAATAATATCTAAAATCTTAGATATAGTTTGCTGCTTAGGATGAACTTTTTTTAGTCACCACATACATTTTAGTTATTTAATCGAACAGTTGAATGCCTTACTCCAGCTGCATTTTGAAGTATATTTAATCACTGTGAGTACGGCCCATTAAAACCAAAGAAGCTTATATCTGAGTAAAATTCCATAAAACTGCACAACTAATTCAGAGGAAATTCCACTCTTACCTATGAGTAAATTAGGTTGTGACATTCTATAAGAACTACTGATAAGAATATTTTTAGAGATCAATGTAATCAAAGCAATAATTTCAAAGGCAGTACCAAATACAGTAAAACTTGCAAATATGTTGGAGTTTTAAAACACATGTGTACAAAGAGAATTTTGAAACAAAAATCAAAAGTTGCAATCAAGCTTCAGATTCAAAGAAAGGCTCAAAAATATTACTTTGTTCCTAATCTAGCTCTTTTTCTAAAGTATCTCTATCAGATGACTGGTTTCCAATGTAACTTTGATTTTTTTATGTTTCTGAAGAGATATGCTCTACTGATTTGTCCTCATATGTCAGCCACTTAGCTACGTACAAATTTGATTTCTTGAGCGAAGACTCTTAATGTGCATACCTCCTACAAATCCCTAATCCATTCTTTATTTTCTGCTCAGACTTGTCACATTCTTGTCTGTATTAACCTGAGCAAAGGTACAACAAGAACACTCTATTTTAAATTTCATTTCTTCACAAATTAAATTAAGTACATACACAAATTCTATGCTTTCATTTTTACCTGCCAGCTTGTCCTGGACAGTTCTTCTAAACAAAGCTGGGGTGATTGTATATTCCTTCTCCTGTTCGCTGCTGTGTTCGTTGTTTTGCAGCAGATTGAAAGGAAGTTACATCAAATATAGCCTGTTCGTGAAACTAAATGGGGCGTTGCTGCTTAGACAACAAATCTAAACAATGGAAGAAACTGAATGTCACTGTCCCTAAAGCAAGAACACTGAGTTTCCTGATGCCATTTGCACCAGCAAGAATCTGCCCTTCCCAGCAGTGGATCAAAAACTTTCAGTTCAGAGGCATAAGTGCCACAGGTATTCCTTTATATCTGCCATCCAAAATGCTTGTTTCTGCATGGAATATTCAACAATATAATTTTCCAAATGGTGCATTCAGTTTGTCCTAAAGTGTCCTTCTAGGCTTCTCAGATCTGTTCTGTGGTGATTGAAAAAGAAAATAGATTTTAATCTCATGCAACTGTGCAGAATTCATAACATCATAATAAAGGTATTCATAATCTTAGAAATTCATGTTAGACTTTTGTAAATAAATACTTATCTATTGTACCTCCCTCTTTTTTATTTTATTTCTTAGTCAAGTGTGTAAGGCTGCCCAACGCCATAAAGACTACGGGGAGCAGGCAACATTAATTAACAGCAGAAAACAATATATCAGGGAAAGCAACAATTACTGTAGAATGATTTCTCCATTTGTTAAATAAAGCTTTGCTATTCCAACTCTGTCAAGGATGTTGTAGTTGTTGATTTGCAAGGCACACTTAGAGCAATTCCAGCCAAAGCCAAAATAAACATGTGTGACAACCTTCATTGCCTAAGAGAAATCCTTCTTATTCCTGCTATTTCCTTGATCTTATCTAACACTTTTCTTTCCTCAACAAATTCCAAATAACTTGACACTGCCTAAATAAACAAAGAAAGTTTTTCACATCCAGCTTCTGCTGTAGCTGATATTGATCAGAACTCATATTATAAACATTTTATAAAATATTAATGAGATGATATTTTGTATTTTTCTTTGCCATATGCCTAATAATAATACTCATTATTGTTCTATTGTAACATATTTCCAGTTCTATGTCTTATTTCAAAATTTTGAAATAGTACAGAAATATATGTCCTATCTTTTTATCATTTCCTGATTAGTGCCAGAAATCATTTATTTGCATTACAGAAACTTGTACCAATGTGACATACTTCCCAATATTTTTGTTCATTGGTATTTCTGATAATAGTCCTGGATGCAATATGCTTAAATAGTCTATTAAAAAATAGGACTCAGAACATAGAATTTAGTTTGAGACGTCCAACTGTGAACCTATTATAACTCTTTATTTGGAAACTTCCTTTCCTTCTTTTTTCTTTCCAGGTGAGGGTTTTTTTTCTGGGTGATTCAAAGAGGAGCCCTAGACTATGTATCTTCCAATTATATCCATTCCAATTTTCCTGCTTTTGTCTTTGATCCTTTTTTTAACTGGGGAAAATCCGCTAAGGAGAAAAACAAAAAATGACCCCTATGAATGCTGCAATGAAACGTGGGCAGTTTGAAAACCTACTACAAAAATAATTGGCATTACCAATTAGTGAAATCATACACAGGGAAAAAATTTTGTTTCCTGTATTGTGATGTTGGAACAGAGATGGGGCTGAAAATTGGTTGGCAGGTTTAAATAGGCACAAGCTCTTGGCCATAAGGCAAACTAAAGAACCAATATGTGGCTATTCTGGAAGACTTGAAGAATACCATCAGTCATTACCAGCTGATCAATAGATTCAATTCATTTTCCTTGATGAGTAATAAAGTTCAGTATTGGCATTCTAAAAAGGAGGTAGTTGTTCATAGAAAAATTTCTTATGCTGACCTATGATAATTGCTAGCCATAATTATGCAGATTATCATTCTTACTGTCTATGCAGTAAAAGCATGGAACAGTTTAGACAATCATGCTTATATTAGGTCATGGCAGCAGAAATGCTTTTAGTGACTAAGAAGAAGGTGAGCTTCAGTTATACATCTAAATAGTAGAAGGCACATTTTCCCATTATAGGTCTAAGCAGAAGACTTGGCAACAGGGACTTGATTTATTCTTTTTTAAATATTTTTTTTATTTCCAGTTCTAGATGTGCCGAAATAAATTAGTAAAGGACTCAGAAGGAAACTGTGAGGAACTAAAGGTAATTAAGTACAGGATGCTGGTAGCCAGGAGGAAACTAATTCAGGAAAGTATGAAAAGGTCACTATTTTCATAATCCCAGGAGTCCATTGCCTGCTGAACTATAGTTGCTGAAAGCAGCAATCCTGAACATACTTTCTGAAGTGGAATTGGAGCTAATGGGATTTTATTTTGAGAAATCATCTCTGATTGTAAGGAGAAATTAAGCACCAAGTATTATCATTATGAGACAATTATTGTACTTCCACAACATGCTTGAAGCAAAACAATTGTCTACAGTATAGTAATACATTGATATTTCATAATGGTAAAAGTCAGAAGAATCGTGCAATTCATTTCCAGTGATACATTTAAATGTTCAGTCTGAACATTAACAACACTCATATGGGAAACAGAAGACTAAAATGTCATCCTTCTCCTTCTTAGGGTACTTTGCAGTATTTTGCTTGATTGCAAATCCACAACCTGAGGACAGATGCCTTAGTAGGGTTGCACACCAGCTTGCTGCCTAGGCAGAATAAGATGGCTGCCTGCACTGTGGTGCCACTTTAAAGATCACATAGGCATTCTTACTGATGTTTTCAGCAAAATAAGGGAAGAAACATTTGCGATACTTTCTGCCTGAGTGCTCTAAAAATATACTATATATACTAAGTAAGAGTGTGTTGCATTCAGAGCAACATGACTTTAGCTGGCCTTCCAACCACTAATCATCTCTCCTCCTCCCACCACCCCAGAATGTTTCTTGGATCCCAGTCTATTGATCCAGAGAGGTTCACAATGATGGCAAGAAAAGGGAGCAGCAAGCTTTCTTTCCAGATAAATTTCCTTTAAAACTAGAAGAGAAAGAGGATAAGCAACTGGTTAACTTGGGAGAGATGGAGAAAGGCTATCCATGGGAGCCATAGTTTTCATAACAAGGCAGCACAGTTGTATTCATTTCTAAATATGGTTGTTGAAATGAGGATTGAGTGGGATGTAAATGTAGCCTTCTTTGTGGGGAGCCATTGTCTTGAATTCTAGATGTGGGATGCTTAGGGAAAAGATTTATTTTAAAGTACCATCACATTCAGAAGTGGGTACTTTAATAATGGCAAGTGCAGGGTTTGGTTCTAGGGCGCAAAATCATTTAAAGATTAAACATTTGATTTTCTTTTTGAAGGCTCAGTTGCATTCTCAGTGAACTATGAATAAAATGGTTTTATGGTAGCCATTTTGTAGTGATGTCTATCAGAGTTTTTCAGGTTTCCTAATGAGCTCGTGGGCCCAGAGAGTTTCTCCTCCTCCCCTCCTGAATACCTCCTTAGAAAATCTGTGCTCTTTCATTGTTTTGATATTATTTCTTTACAAAATGACTTTGTAACGGCAACAACATGTCTCACAAGTAATTGGTGTTTCCAGCCATAGAGTTTAGGGTGACCTTTATAAAACAAAAGCCTAACCCAAACAATCTTTAATAGGAGAGTTTGTGAGAATGAGACCCTTTGAGATAAAGCCATGTAGTGAAAAACAGTTAAGAATTATTAAGACCTAAGTGCCAGCTTGTCATGATAAAGATTTAGGAGCTGAAAAGAAACATTGACGTATATCCTGCTGGGGTAGAGAAAAGAGTCACCAATGGGTCACTGTAAGCAAAATAGCTAGTTGTTATATAATTCATACGTACAACTTACATTTAGTTTATTTATTTAAACATTTTATAGACTCACCAATCTCACAGCAGTGACTCTGGGTGGCATAAAAGCTTAAAACCTATGTAACAATAAAATTCCCTGAGGCCTAGTTAAAATAATAACCTCCACAGATCCAGCCTACCTTTATGCTAAGGACTTAGCTTGTTTTGTACAAAATTCATGCATTTACTAGCTTAAATGTTGTGGTAAACTCATGTCAACGTATGATTTTTAAAAACCAACATAATACACTCATATGCACAGAATTGAGAGGAAGGGCAAAAAGTTTTGGTGCCTGAATGTCAAATCACTGGTAATTTTAAAGGGTCCTTCAGCAACAAACAAAAGAAACAAAATGTGTTTGGGGCTCAAACTGAGAATACAGGCTCCAACATTGGCTACATTATCAGCCGGTCTCCAACCTCCGCTTTTTGGCAAAGGTTGTTGAAACTGTGGTGGCACACCAGCTCCCTCAGCACCTGAATGAAGCGATATATCTTGATCCTCTCCAATCGGGTTTCAGGCCCGGGTACAGCACAGAGACGGCCTTGGTCGCATTGGTGGATGATCTCTGGAAGGCACGGGACAGGTGTTATTCCTCTGTCCTGGTCTTATTAGATCTCTCAGTGGCTTTCGATACTGTCGATCACAGTATCTTGTTGCAGTGATTGGGGGGGTTAGGAATGGGAGGCACCGTATTACGGTGGTTCTCCTCCTTCCTTTCCAATCGCTTGCAATTTGTGTTGGCAGGGGGGCAGAGGTCGGCCTCGAGGCCCTTAATATGTGGGGTGCCTCAGGGGTCGGTTTTCTCCCCCCTGCTGTTTAACATCTATGTAAAGCCGCTAGGTGAGATCATCCGTGGCTTTGGGGTGGATTTCCATCAGTAT
>JAEANM010026005.1:0-10830 GCA_017656035.1 Myanophis thanlyinensis
TAACCTTGAATCTAACCCCAGCCATTTACTTACTTAACTTTATGGGGATGATTAACCAACACAAGAGAATTGGTATTCAAATGTTCAAAAAGATCCCAAAATAAATCGACAGTGTCAGAATAGTTAAGAAAAGTATATACAGACCAACAAAACAAAATTGTGTACCAACAAAAAAAAAAATGCCTAAAATATAATACAAATCAAAATAGGCTAAAAGGTTTGCTCAGGCTCCACATAAATCTCCAGCAATATATAAGGTTTTCAAGACATGGCTTACATTACAATACAATATAATGTATTCATTGCTGCTCGAAGGGTCTTAACAATATTGGGTGGTTTTTAAAAAGTTTTTAAAAAGGCACTGGATGCAATCTCGGCAATACAGTACAATGGACTGGAGACTAGATTGCTTGGGGCTTTTCTCCGACAACATAAGCGTATTTTCAATACTTTCCAAGCAAGAATAGGGAGGCGCCCTATCCTCTCGCCCTTTCGCCTCTACCTCTTCCCGCAGGTACTCGCAGCGCTCAGCATGAGGCTGCCCGGCTGCCCAATTTTTTTGCTTCCTCTTCATCTGCCGGTCGAAAGGGCTGAGGGCTCCAGGACCCGTGGCGGGACGAGACCCCACAACGCCGGGCACCGAAGGGGGGAAGCGGCGGCAGAACCAGAGCCCGCCAAGGATGCCTCTCGCCGCCGCTGTCCTCAGACGGCAAAGGCACGGTGCCCGCAGAAACGCCTTCGCTTCCATTGTTCCGCCGGCGCCAGCTTTGCAAAGGCTGCTAGAGCTAGAAAAGAGAGAGCAACGGACGCCTATCGGGTTCGCAATATCCGCCTGCGTCGAGTTCAGGTCACTTCTGCACCCCTAGCTTGGAGCTAGAGGAAGCAGGCAAACCTATTTAAAATAGATGGCTTGGCTCATTTCAGTAGCTGAAACCTTCGGGTTTTTTTTCTTTAAATAAATCTGAAGTAAAGATAGATCCAGCTTGAAAAAGACAGGTGGGGAAAGCATAATAAACCCTCACTCCTGAGTTCACCACACCGGCTTCTTTTTATGGCTTTAGGCTTTATTTCAATCCACTGTGATGATCCTTTGAAAAATAGAGAGAGGCTAAAATCAGTGCACTTGAATAGAAGTTGGAGCGAGATTGATGTGCAGTGTACAAACTTTCTTGACCCAAGAAGTGAATTGAAATTCGGAAAGCAATAGGGGGAGAAAAAAGTTGATGCCTGTATTAGTTACAGACAGGGTTTATCTAAACCATTATGTGCAAAACAAACCCATTGGTTTATTCAATAAATCATAAGGGTTTAGTATGAAGTGTGTGAATAATACTAGCCTGCTTTTTGCATGACACCCAAAACCACCACCTAACCTTTCCTCTGGCTTCTAGGAAGAATATTAATTTGTAATTTTTGCTGACTTGCACCCTAGAGAAATAATACAAATATAGAATAACCGGGAAAAAAAAATGACTTAGAAGTTCTGTTTATGTTATTTACGCACGTAATGCATTGTAGTTATTGAACAAAGCCAATTGCTAGGATTCATCAACATCCCGAAACATAATTCTCATTGGTTCTGTTTACATGACATATTGAGCTTCGAGTTATCCAATCACAATTGCTAGAGGCATGAAACTTTAGTCCAAGAAATCGAAGTGATTGCAATTGCTTTAAAAGGCTTCCCTTTCAGCCTCATTGTATTTAAACTATTGGCGCATTGCATCTCTGAGCTCCAATATGAATGGCAAAACGCACTACAGTGTTATTGTGAGTTGTATTTCTGTGTCCTCATCCTTTGTTATACAGGGACAGGAATCAAATTACAATTGCATTTCTAAGTCTTTCTCTGCTCCAGCGTTCAATACATAGATGACAGTGCTGGGTCTATGCCGAAGGATAAATTACAGCCATGAAGAAATGCTACCTGGATCTGTGTTATAAAAAAAACGATAAGGGGGGGGGGGGGTGTTTGAGGAAGTTTATTAAAATCCAGATTTTTATAACGACCCAAAATAGTAAGAATTGAAACTTCCTTTAACGTAGTTCTGTGAAATAATCATCGCATGTTCGATCTGATGGCTTCTAGTGATGCAGTACTTTCTCTTGGCTCTCTTCTCCTCCCCACCCCCCACTCCATATCCCACAATCTCTGGCATCTTTACCAAGTTAAGGTAATTTTGTCTCTTTACAGGCGCCGTAGGAAATGACGTAAATTCTCTGCGCGCAGAAGTCTTTTCGATCTGTGTAGAGGGCCATAGAGGCGAATGGGAATATTGGTAGACCAGCGCGATTGATACGTAATTAAGTGTGATTTTTTTTTTTTTTAACTGGGGTAGCGTTACGCAGTTGTGAGATTCACGCGAGAGTGTTTTCTTTCCTCCTCTGTTGTCTCGTGGCTCAGGTATGGATAATCGGACCTTGACTTTCATTTCCCTTCGCGTTGCACGTTGTTGATGTTTGTTAAGTGAATAAGGTTTAAGGTTTATTTGATTTATGTACCGCTCCCTCCCCCTAGGGACTCGGGGCGGTGCACAGCCAGTAAAACAACATACAGATAACAATTTAAAGCCTATTTAAAATAATTAAATAACGGCTGTCTAATTAAAACATCATTAAATTTAAATTTCGATTAAAATCAGTTAAAAATATTAAACAATTAAAATAACAGTTTAGAATTTAGTTTTAACTTTAAAGTTTAAATTTAGAATAGTGGGCCGGACTCTGATTTCCGCAACAAGGTAAAATTAAAATGTAGTTGTTTTGATGTTAACTAACGAGGAATTGGCTGCTGCGTTGTTAGATTCTCCATTAAAATACACTTAGTACCTATTATTTCCATGCATGGTGCATTGGCTAGGATTTACTGCTTGGTTTTAGACAGTATTTAAATCCTGTCCATCCCATAATATATCTGTGGAAGTGTTGGAAGTTAGCACCCACCCCTCTTCTAGAAAAATGAAATATTCTAGGAAATATTAAAAGGCAAGAATATTTCCCCTAAAAGAGAAATAGAAATCTTAAAACAGAAACTCAGCCCCCTCTCACCCCCACCTTTGTCAGCTAAGGCCTGGGCTAGTCTTTTCTACATAACAAAGATTATCCTTCAGGGTAAAGCCATTCAGCCACAAACAAAGCCCTTTCCTTACATCACCACCCAGTAAGATTCAACCAAGCTTGGGACTCAAAAGACAAGCTATAAAGTTAACCAAAGCAACTTGAAATCTTTTTCAGTGTTTATTTCAATTTATCTGCCTCAACATAGGTGGATGTAGCATACTACCTAATGTTATTCTTAATTGACATTAAAATGTTGAATAGCTCTAAGGGCGACATCTATCCCATTTTCTGGGGGAAGTGGATCAACCTATATTCATATACATTATGATGATGTCTAAATTAACCTACTATTTTGCAAATGTTGAATATTAAGAGTGGAAGGAGGCAGATTGAATGTGATTTCCTATTTAAGATAAGCTTCTCTGAAAATCTTATAAAAACTATTTTTTTAGTTTTATGGAATGTGGCTTTTAAATTTTTCATAACTTTATTAAATTTCAACAAAAGATAAAATATAAGGAAGCAGAAAAGAAGACAAAAGAGGAAAAAAGCAAAATTAGGAGCGCAAAAAAGAAAATAAAGGAAGTACAGGTAAAAATATTAGTACAGATAAAAATATAAAATACATTACCATGTTACTCTGAAATTAATAATGCACAATATTTTTATAATCATAATTCTAATCTTCAAATTCCAGAATTAAAGTTCTATTTCAGTTTCAAGCAAAACATCCAAAAATGGTTTCCAAACAAAAACAAAGCCAAACCAAAATAGTTAATTTCTCCATCAGCCAATTTCATTAACCTCATCCATTCTTCCATTGTAGGAATCTTTCCACAATAGACATCTTGCTACTATTGTCATAATATAGAAATAAAACCCATACTTTCTTTCAATCTATTTATCCATTAAACCTTAAAGGAAAATCTCTGGTTTTAATTGTACATTTTTAAAAATACTTTGAATTAAAGTACATAACCGACCCCAATATTTCTTAACTGTTACATGTTCATCAAAGATGATAAATATTGCTTTCACATTGATTGAATTTTAACATATATTTAACACTCCCTTATATATCTTTGATAATTTATCACATATCTATGATACTTCATCTTATAAAAAGATAAAGGGTTAGTATACTAATGGTAAGTATGTTATCACTTAAGATGTGTAAACTTTAAACTGAAAATGAATATGAATGAACATGAAAGACTATGATTAGATGGGCTAAAATTTTTTGATACAATAATAATGCCTGATCAATGGGAGAATATGTGGAGTAAATTTATATTGAATTACAGTTTGGTCTATTTTAGAAGATAGTGTTTTTTATTTTACAATATAATATTTTTTTTCTTTATTTTCTGTTGTTCAGGTTTGTTGCATTTTAAAAAAAGCAAGAATGGCATCTAAGAAGGAACTCGCGAGTGACAAGCGGTTTTCTTGTATCACAAAAGATCCTCGGTTTTGGGAAATGCCAGAGAAGGCCCGCAAGATCAAGATTGATTCAAGGTTTCGGGCTATGTTTCATGACAAAAAATTCAAGTTGAAATACACTGTGGATAAGCGAGGTCGACCAATTAATCGTACCTCTACAGAGGACATGAAACGTTTTTATGACCTTTCTGATTCAGATTCTGATATTTCAGAGACTGATAGTAAGCAGACCGAAAAGAAAACAAATCAGAAAAAGGTCAAATCTAAAAGGGGAAAAAACTCCACAAAGTCTTCAGTTGGTAGGCAAACAAACAAGCAGGCAGATGAGGTTTCATCTGTCTCACAGTCAGATATTTTAAAAAGTGATGATCAAAAAGACAAATCATTTAAACCAGAAAAGGATACAAAAGGGAAGAAAGCAACTGAATTTCCACAAGACTTTGCAATAGCGCCTCCAAAGCAGAACAATTGTGATGAAATTTCTAGAGAGACCTTATGTAAAAAATCTTTAAAGAAGACTGTAAAAGAAAAAGCAGCGGGAAATTACAGTAAGTAAAATAATTCAGGTGATTGAAAAGTGAATAAGGTTAGTTGAATGTACTGTAGTTGTCATTTGCATCAGCTTTATTGCTCCTTGGAGGTAAGTTTCATTGCTTTGGTTTTGATAATCCAATGTTAATAAATTAAGCCAGAATATATACAACCTTCTCTTTTTGCATACAATGCCATGTCTTCTAAAAACAGGAATTTTATGATAATATAAACTACTATAATTTGAATCATCTGAATTAAATCATCTGATTACAAATAATTATTAATTTCGGAACATGACAAGAATTGTTCTCATATTTTGAATTTAGCATTGATTGGTTCTAAAACCATTAAAATTGAGAAACTAGTTTGTTTTACCTCTTTTCCTTGTTTCCAAAGATGTTGTATGCAGATGGGTGAGCCTGATGTGTTTAGCTGTCTTGTCTACTAAAATAGTTAAATAGCCTGACCCTATGTGGGTGCAGATTGATGTATTATGTTATACCAAAATTAATAATACTAATCTTTATATATCTAATATCTGTTAATAGCATACTTTAAAAAAGGATTCTGTTTGATCTGATGTGTATTTACATATAAAATCAATGGGGAAATTGGTACCTAGCTGTAAAGCCACATGTAGGATACAGATACTGCTCAGTCTTTCAAAAAAAAAAATCTACTCCATAATAATTGTAAAGTTATTAGGTCTGTTCCCCTAAAACAGTGGTTCCCAACCTTTTATATGCTTCAACACCCCTCCCCCAGAAATGTTTGATTGTTTGCACTCTCCACAACAGTAATTGTGACTCATGATTCGTCACACAAACCACTCTTTGTTATACCTTCTGAAATTCTATCTGCACCTCTGCCCTAAACCATTATTAATTTTTTTTATGTAAAGCATGTTTTAGTAATACAATACTTTCCCTTATAAGTTTAATAATTGATTATAAATGTTCATGGGATGTCTGAGATTGATGCCTTTTTTAAAACAACTTCAGATCAGTGTTGATTTTACCAACTGCTAGAACAGAACTCGCAGTCTCCCAATTTTTAACCTGATGTCTCAACCACTACACTAAATTGGCTTTCTGTGAGCTTGTATATGACATCTTATTTCATCAATGTCTGGAATGAAAATTTTTAAAGGAAGTCCATGTAAATGTCCATCTATGTTGACATTTGATCTTAGTTATAGTGAGTACTGAAAAAACACTAAGGTATATTGTGTCTATTCATGCCTATTTGGTATATTCATGTAAAAGTTCATATTCTTTGTTCATATTCTAAACTTCTGTGAGGACTAAAATTTATTCAGTTTCAATTTGACATTGGGTGGGGGAGCTGCCAGAATCTCCCTGTGATTTAACTAATGAATTTGAAACCATCCAAGACACATAATATGCTTCTGTTGAATCTTTAAACTAGCTGACAACCTTCATGTTGTTATGGAACCACAGTATTCCATTAAGCATAGCTTAAGAAAACAGTGTTCTGGTTTGTACCACCCACACGATTTAATACTGGTGACGTCTCAGATTTGTAACATGTGCCTTGTTCCAATGAAAAGAATAGCCACAAAGCTGTAAAATTTATCCAGATATTGATCATTAACTGTCTCTCTCCCACCCTTTCCTCATTGCTGGGTAAATAGACCTGTGATAGTACCCTCACATTTGGAATGAGGCATTGAATATAGTGATTTTAATGATGTTATTCCTGCTTTATTGTAATTCTGGTGTTTATTTTATATTTAGCTTAAGGCAGATTCATTCTCATTCATACGGAATATATTGATTATGTGTCATGCCATTTTTACTCCTAGAAACTCACATATTTTTCCATGACCATCCATCTATCCAGATAAATAAATAAATAAAATAAAACAGGCTTCCTAATATAAATTTGTATAGATCTTTACATATACACAATTTTAGAAATGCAAAGTAGCCAATATAGCAGCACCTTAAATTACTGCAATTCATATGCTTATTTAGACAAAAAATTAGGATTTGGCAAAGCAGGAGAACCAGCTAATTGTTATTTTTAAAGCAATTTTGCCTTTTGAAGTGACACTGTTAAGGGAATTTCTTGCAAGGGAAAATGAGTCATTGTCTATGGCAGTTATTATAAACATATTTATAAGCTGTTATGTTCAGTTTATGAAAGCTCCCTCTACCCCACCTTACAAAAACATTAGACTGTAGTATGGGAAATAGGAAAAAATATTGTCATGAATTCTTTTGCAGAAGAATTACTGTGCAAGTATATTAAATATCTTGTTGGCTTTCTTTAATTTAGCAAACGATTTCTCTGCCAGCCATGTCAAGGAAGCATATCTGAAAAATAAAAGTTATGAAGGTGAAGAGAGTTCTAATCAGCAAGAATCAAAAAGCAGTGAGGAAAGTGAAGAGGAAGATAAATTGGAAGATAATGGTGATCTGCAAGAAGAAAGTGATTTGGGAGATGATGGAGCAATAAGAGAGGAAAGCGGTTCAGAAGATGATGAAGTATCAACGAATGAAAGTCAAACAGAAGGTGATGAGAGTGACAGTGGGCCAGATTTGGCTAGGGGGAAAGGTAATCTTGAAACCAGCTCGGAGGATGAAGAAGAAGAAGATTTCTTGGAGACACTTCCCAAAAAACCAGATGTTATACATGAATGGGGAGAACTGGGGAAAGATGCCCCACAAGCCGATCAGGTAAGGTTAATGATTCAATAAGTAATCTGTGATCCTTTAGGACAGTGATAGCGAACCTTTTAGGGAGTGAGTCTATAAATTTTCTCAGTCTATAAATTGGGTAGAGGGAAAAGGAATCTTCCATTATAACCCCAAGATATTTAGATAGAGTATGAATACCATGCACTATCTCAAATCTAATTATTTTATTCAGTCACTTAGTAGGAGTAGCATACATGCACATATCTTTATATATTCTCTGTGCCTTTGTCTCTTTTTGTGCATTTATTTGGTGCCATCTCTTTGTTCCAGTCTTCCTCTCTGAACTTTGTAGGATTTATGTTTGTTCCTTCTGTGTTTGGGTGTACTTTTCTTTCTGACTCTGCTATTTCCCTTGCTGTATCTGTCCTCTGTATGTCTTTCCTGCTTGTCCATTTCTCCTTGTGACAATTTCTGTCTGAAAGAGAATGGAGGGTGTGATGCTTTCCCTGTGTTACTGATTGTACTTCCA
Source organism: Myanophis thanlyinensis (assembly GCA_017656035.1). Lineage (NCBI taxonomy): Eukaryota > Metazoa > Chordata > Lepidosauria > Squamata > Homalopsidae > Myanophis > Myanophis thanlyinensis. The sequence goes on from JAEANM010026005.1 coordinate 8,227, forward strand.
CTAGTATTTATTTATTTTTTGATTTGATTTGATTTGATTTATATACCGCCTCCTCTCCCTAGGGACTCGGGGCGGTGCACAGCCAGTAAAACATAGATATATAAATAACAATTTAACGATTTAAAACCCGTTTAAAATAATTAAAGGCTGTCTATTAACAATATCATTAAAAATTTAAATTCAATTTAAATTAATTTAAAAACAATTAAAAATAACAATTAAAACAGTTTAGTTAAAACTAATTCAGTTAAAATTATTAAATTTAAGAATCCTAAGGTGTCAGTTCAGGCCGGCTCGTTGGAATAAATGGGTCTTCAGGGCATGTCGGAAGCACCGGAGATCCGTAATAGTACAAATCTCCGGAGGGAGTTCATTCCACAGGGAGGGTGCAGCCATAGAGCAGGCCCGTACCCTCGGGGCTGTCAGATGACACCGTCCCGACGATGGAACCCCGAGGAGGCCAACCCTATGGGAGCGCACTGGTCGGTTGGAGGCAGATGGTGGCAACAGGCGGTCCCGTAAGTACCCGGGTCCAAGCCATGGAGCGCTTTAAAGGTAAACACCAACACCCTGAACTGCACCCGAAAGGTCACAGGAAGCCAGTGCAGCTCGCACAGGAAAGGTGTAATGTGGGAGCTCTTAGGAACTCCCATAATTACCCGCACGGCTACGTTCTGGACCAACTGTAGCCTCTGGATTCAAGGGGAGCCCCATGTAGAGAGCATTGGCATAATCCAGATGGGAGGTCACCAGGGCAGAAGTGACTGTGCGAAGTGCGCCCCGATCCAGAAAGGGTATCATTTTGTAATCACCATTGCTTACAAAATAGATGCACTCACAAAACCTTTAAAAAAATACCAGATATAAACATTGGATTCAGAAGGTTGCCTGTCCTTGTCCTACAAGTATGTGAAATTAAAAAAACCCAATGATTTCTCTTAGTTCATTGACACAAGGGAAAATAGCATCACTAAAAAGGATTGTCTTGTGTATTTAAATATATTAGTCTTATCTGTGTTATTGGTCACTGCTGTTTTAAGGAGTGACTTCAAATGATTTGGATGTGATTTATAGCTCTTCAGTTGTAGGCTTGGTTGAGAGCAGAATGAAGTTCTGATTTTAAGACTTCCATCTTGTTCAAGGCAAGAAGTTTTGTGGCTTTCCAATTAAACTGTGTCCCATCCCCCCCGCCCCCCTCTAGATACAAACCTACATTCACAGCTGAATTCTGAATATTTTTTGCATCATATCCTATTACAAATTATTATTTTTTTATGCAGATCACACACAGACTGGCTGTTTGTAACATGGATTGGGATCGATTGAAAGCAAAGGACCTACTGGCTTTGCTTAACTCATTTACACCCAAAGGGGGATCTATTTTTTCTGTAAAGGTAAGCACTTGCAATAAATACCTATTCAGATCATTAACAGCCAGAGAAATAAGTGCCTTGTTGTCATTTTGCAAGAGACTTGGAGGAGCTTTGAAAACAGCATTTTCTTCTTTCCCTTTGACTGGAGCATTGGCAAGATTGCAGCTGCAGCATCTTGATCAGAAAGGGAAAGAAATTGATTAATTGATTGGATTACGTGCCATCTAGTTAGCATCAATTCTTAGTAACCACATACTGTATATAGATTTTCTCCATTATTGTCCGTTCCTACCCTACACTTTCAGATCAATGTAACTGAGTCCACGCACCTTGCTGCTGGTTGTCCTCTTTTCCTGCACCTTTCCCTACACTAGAGCCTTCACCAGAAAACTGGGTCTTCGTAATGTATTCAGAAGTAGGCAAATGAAAAATATCTAGAATGGACATTTGTACTTAAGTGTGAATGCTACATGAAGTTAAATTTCAGAAATACTGTATTCACTAGTGTACTGATGAGAGAAACCAGGAATGGGGTTGATCTCGTCACATAGCTCATTGTACTGAGTCTGTCAAAGTTGTGAATTCACGCCTCCGTTGCCTACAGTCCCCAGCTTTTGACTCAGGGTCTCGCTCAAGATAGACGTGTCAGAAATTGATCTGTTATTCACTGTTAAAGCAAATTTCAAAATTCCTGGATTCTTCTCTGCAGGCTTCGCCGTGCTGGCAGCAGAGTTCTGGAGGAACGCGTCTGCCTTGTGAGGCCGCATTTCAAATGGAGGAGACTGCGGCCTTTAGCGGCTACGAGATGACAGCTCGGGGGGGGAAGAGCTGGACTTCCCTATGGACATTCAAGGCCCCAGAACCATTTCCTCGGCCCCGCAGTTGGGGTTGAAAGGCACAGCCACCAAACTTAAGGCAAAAGCTGTTGCCTCAAAGAAAGCCTCTAAGGCTAAAGAGAAAGATGTGCGGAAGCGCCAGAAGGCCCTAGACTGTATTGCCAAAGGGCAGAGGGAGGCTGGCTGGCAGAGTCAGATAATATGCTCCAGGGGTGAAACTGATATTTCCGGCCCAAATTCTGCTCAGCTGTTGGAAATACAAAGCCAAGTAAACAAGGTGTATCCTCACGCATGGTCTCCAGATGGCACTGGAGAGCAAGCTTCTCAGCTATGCCTACCATTGCCTGACAGCAATGAGGTTCATTTGGATTTATTTATTTATTTATTTATTTATT
>JAEANM010026006.1:0-10830 GCA_017656035.1 Myanophis thanlyinensis
ATAAATAAACAAACAAACAAATAAATGATGGTGCAATCAATTCACAGATATTTTATTCAGACCTCAGTGCAAACATCTAAGCTGTGCATGCAGATACTTCTCTTTAAACAATAACACATGCATAATATTATAGGGAGTAGGACTTCTTACTATTGCTTGTACATTGCGCATTTTAGGTTTTGTAATACCTGAATAGAGTTAGTGTTCTTTTCTTTGATTGTTTGGTATCAGTCTCACTATTAATTGCCTAGGATAAAACTCTTGATTAACTCATGCATGTAAAATAAATTCATTGAAATCTATTTGACTTGAATTATCATTCAGTTTTGTTTAAGAAAGCATTGAAAGGCTCAATATTAAAGAACCTGTCCAAAAAGTTTCTCCTCCTGAGGGGGAATGTTCTTTTCTAAGTTGACACAACTAGCTGAGTGTTTTTGAGAAGTGCTGCAAAGGTATGTAAAATATGCTATTTTTCCCCACAGTTGTGCCCAGCAGGTGTATGTAACTTAAGTTTCAAACCTTTTTGAAGTCAGCTTTTCTTTTAAAGCGGTACCAACCATTACAGTAGGAAGTAGAGTTCAGTTGTGGATAATAATGATGTATCTATGTATCTGATTTAATATAAGCAATTCTCTTACTTTACATGCCTATCTCTTCAATCAATTAAAAATTAAAACCCCAAATTAATCCTCATTTTCCAGGCAAGTTGTCGTTATTTCTGTCAAAGAACTATCGCGCATACATAAATTAGACACATGTTCCAATTTGTTGGGGGGATTGTCTGAAAATTCTGGGAATAATAGCTTTGTGATGGGAATAATGATCTCTTAACAGAGAGTCTCATTATCCTCACAGAATGGCATAGTCCCATAATTTTATGCCAGACATCATAATAAAAGAAATGCATTTAGCTCACCATGTTCTTACTTTATCTGTGTAGCATGGAGCATGAGGAATTTCACTGTAATTTTGGACTTTTTTATATGTTTTATAACAGATCAATTCTAACATATTCTCGGATTGGGGGACGTGTGACAACACTTACTTTTTGCCAGGGTTCTCACTATTTGGCTATAGCTTCAGATAACGGGTCCATTCAACTTTTTGGGATTGAGGCTTCAAAACTCCCCAAATCACCTAAGATTCATCCAATACAAAACAGGTATGTGTAATGTACAAGGATATCTGCTATGCTTATTCCTTGCAAATATAGAGTTAGCAGTAAAGATACAAGACAGGTTGCCATGTTTCTCCCTGATTTTGTAGAATAGGTGTGTGGATTTCACTACTCAGCATATTTCAGCAAGAGCTGTAGAGCTAACATTTTCAGGAGGATGTCCAGATTGGGGAAAACAAATAATAGAATTTTTGGAGATATTTCATTTAAAAAATATACAAATTTTAAAACTAAATTCTTCTTCCATTTACGAATTGGGCCAGACTGTTCCAGTACCTCAAGATTCTACTTGTCTTGAACATAGAGAGCCATGGGCTGTGCATATTAATATTATTGTGCCTGATTAAAAAAAATAGTGACATTGTGCTTTAAGAGAACACATTGCTTATGTCTTACTGAGATTGCTTTCTCTGAATATTTTAGTGTATTTCAGAATGAGCTTAACTAATACTTACTAAAGATAAGAAATCCAGAATTAGAGCTTGCAAACTGTCTGCTATTCCAAAATTAGTACAGGTAGTTCTTGCTTAATGACAAGACACTAAGTGGCCACTGGAAGACATGACAGACCCTCCTCTGAAACTATTTCAAACCTGTTTCAAAGTTAAGTTTGCTATGGTGCTCCCACAGTCATTCACCGTTATGACTTGCCACAGGGATGCTGCAGCAACCCTCCTCCTCTCTGCCTGGTGTGTGAGAAAAGCCTGCTGAGTCGGGGGTGGGGGGCGGGCTAATGCTGAGCCAAGGCATGCAGGGACCTGGTTGGGCAGACAAAGCAAGGCCAAAGGTTATGGGGACCTCAAAGAGTGGGAAGCGATACTGCGTGTCTCAGTTCGAGTGGGGAGGCCTTGGGAAGCCCAAAGCAGGTAAGCTTGGCCCAGCACTATACCCTCCCTCATCACCGAGGTACCCTGTGCTCCACTTAATGATGCATACATTCGTTTAACAACTGCATTAGAGAAAATAGACTGTGGAAATCATCAAGCAATGTTGTCTTGCTTAACAATCATCACCATTTGTGACTATAATGGAAAGACTTCATTATAATCATGGGTCAAGGACTACCTGTATAAATAAAAGCTGTAGGAAATATTTTTCAAGGGTATAAGCCATGATAAATATCAGTGAATAATGTTTAGTTCTTTTTATTTTATCTAGGTTTTTAGATCAAAAAGATGATGGCTGTGTGGTAGACATGCATCATTTCAATTCAGGAGCCCAGTCTGTGCTGGCATATGCCACTGTGAATGGTTCCTTAGTGGGATGGGATCTGAGGTCCTGTAAAAATGCTTGGACATTAAAACATGATTTACGTTTGGGACTTATAACCTCATTTGCTGTTGATATACATCAATGCTGGCTTTGCATTGGTAAGTGTTGTTTCCTTTTAATGAAATCATTATATTATTTATTAATGTGTAAATAAAATTGCCTTTTACCATATGTGCTGAGTGCAGATGATAATCTACACATAATGGACAATTTAAACTAGTTCCTGGGTAATTAAATTGATCTGGGTTCAATTCCCATTATTTCTTGTGGAAGAAATAATATCACAAGACAAGTTAAATATACAGTCCTCATCTTACAATTGGTCATTTAACAACTGTCCAGAGTTACAATAGCCTTGGAAAAAGTAATTTACAGCCTGTAAAGTATTCCACTTATCATAAAATGTGCCAGCCTCTGAATTTCCCTTTGAAGCTTGCTTGCTATCGGCTGCCATAGTAACGGGGAGGGGCAAGTTTGGTATTGGGGATTGGGAAGCAAGCTGGTGTTTGAAGGTCCATGTGAATAAAAAAAAAGGCGTGTCTTGCCGAATGTTTACGCCTGGTCAAGGTCAACTGTCCCAGGACTGCATATGGAGAATAACACCTGCAGATGTATCTCATATGACACAATGAGAGATGAGGATTGGATGATCATCTTGGGACTCTTGGGGGAGGGTTTTGGGGAAACTTTCAATATGTAATTTTCGTGTGTGTCAGACCTTGCTTTAATTTCTCTGCATTCATTTCAAGCTCAGTAAAAGTACCTCTTCTCTAGAGGAGTTGAGGGTTTTCTTTCTTGGGTTTTGAAGGAGGCAGACCTGACAAAATGTCCACCACCATACCCTGCAATCATGTTGATTGCATTTTGGGTGCTTGGCAGCCATTTTACATTTACGACTGGTTATAATTGTTGACTGTGATTTTTGACATTTTTTGACATTTCCCATTGGTTTTTGCTTTCCTCCAGCAAAGAAAAACACTGATTTGGACCACATAATTTTTTAATAATTTCCTTAAAAATGGGCATAAAATCAAGTCACATGGGTGCCTTGACTTGCAACCATTATGATTAAAGGCTGAAATTTCTATCCAAATTGTGATTGTAAGTCAAGGACTACTGTAGTCTAATTTTCTTTGCAAATGATATAAACTGCTATAAATAAATAATAAAAAGAAAATGTGTCTTTAAACATCATATGAACACCAGTGCTAGAGCTTTGAAGACATTGCTTAAAATGCATTATGTTACTGATCTGTTTACATTTTTTTCCAAGGTACAAGCAGTGGGACCATGGCATGTTGGGATATGAGATTCCAATTACCAATTTCCAGCCATTTCCACCCTTCTAGAGCACGGATCAGACGATTACTTATGCATCCCCTTTCCCAGTCATGGGTGATTGCAGGTACAGTTAATCTTCTTTAAACATTCAAATCCTTTCAACTTTTACAATTAACTGGAATAACATAGCACAATATAACACTACACTACATTACATTACATTGTAATATAACAACATAGACAAATTGCTGTGGTTGATAGCCGGGTTTATACGAAGAGCATTTGTTTGAGATGAGATTGGCTAGAATTCAGGTAAGTGGCAAAAATTCTCCTTGAATCTGGGATCATAATAAGAAAAGAGGAATAATAGGAAGCATAGTGGCTCACTAAAGGTCTATAAACAGTAGAATGTAGGAAGACAACAGAATAGGTGGCAATAGTGGAATGTAGGAAGAAATGAAAAATGTCAGTGTGCAATTAGGCCATGTTGTCAGGTTATAACTGCTGTTTGTTATTGTTAATATAGCTGTTCAAGGCAATAATGAAGTCTCCATGTGGGATATGGAAACAGGTGATCGACGCTTCACATTGTGGGCTAGCAGTGCTCCTCCTCTTTCAGAATTACAGGTTTGCTCCTGAATTTCGGGAAAACATTTCATAGTGTAGATTACTGGCTTTAAAAGAGTTAGATCAATACTAATGCTTTTAACAATGGAGAAGCATACAAAATACATTCACCATTTCTTTTGTTGGGTTCTTGTGCATTTTCTGGCATTATTCAAAATGCTAATGTTTACCTATAAAAACCAAATAGTTTGGGAGAAAAAGTATCGTAAGATGTCTCTCTTTTACACAAGATGATTTGAAATCATTTGGAGAAACTCTTTTTCAATGCTGGTAATGCATTTTTTAAAATGTGATTTAGATTTGATTTAAATAATCAAATCTAAAATATTTTTAATTAACACATTTTATTAGATGCTACTGCAAATGATTATATTCAAGTGTAATTAGTTAATTGTGCAATATTACTTAAACTATTTTGAAAACCTTGCTTTAAACATTTTAACTCCAAGGCCTATCTGTTTAATATATGTTTTTGTCTATTAGCCTTCATCTCATAGTGTTCATGGAATATACTGTAGCCCAGCAGATGGAAATCCTATATTATTGACTGCTGGTTCAGACATGAAGATAAGGTAAATTATTCATTAAAATATAAATGCATAAATTGCAAGGGAAATTTAAAATACATGTTACAAAGTACAGAGAAATTTGAACCAATATGAACCAACATTTTTATCCATTTTGCATCTCTGAATCTTTGTCATTGTGAATTTTTTTATCTAATGTGGTAATCGTTAATATGGAACACAATACCCAATAAGAAGCATTTAGCAGATGCTCTTCAACATTAAATGGATTCATTTTACTGTTTTTGGGAATTCTAGTTTAAAGAGAGCTTATATGGACTATCTATTGACAATTATGATAGCCTGGCAAATTAAAGAATAATTATACAGTCCATCAATTATCTTGCTCAGTCTGGCATTGCTGAAAAGTGGTGGAAGCATAGATTAAAATTAGAATTAAATGAACAATCCTATCAATTTTCACGGATTGTGTTCTTCTCAAGGCACTGACAAACATACTATTAATTTGTAATTACTTTCTATATTTTCCAAGTTCTGTACTTTGGCAGTTTTTTTATTGCATATGTGTTTGTATGGTACACAAATGGATTTTATATAGCAACTGATATTGGTTATCTGTGTTTTATTCTTACTCCTCTTAAAATTGTTCTTCGGTAGCCAGTTGTTCTTGGAGCATTTCCAGCTTTCTTCCCTTTCCTCTTTCAAGTTATGCCAAACTGGGCATTGATTAGTGTGTAATGAAAGAACAAATATGGTGGCAATTTTACTTTAATCATTATTCTTGGAAATATTAGACATGTCTTTATATTATAGATATGGAAGCAGTATTTCTCTATCCATTTAAAATAATATTTTCATGAGAAACCATATTTTTGATGTTGACTTATCTTCACTAATTAACCAGTTTTTAATCTAGTGATAGCCCTACTTCTTTGCAGTATTTTTAAAAATCAGCTGAATTTTTTTAAAGTTCTGTTTGGAAAATAAACAGACAACAATATGTTTTTTTTTTAAACATAGATTTACATATTTTTAATTAAAGTGTAAATTTGAGTAATAAGAGACTCAGAGGGATAGAAATAATTATTGAGCATATTGAGCATGATGCATTAACCTTATTTCATTATTTGATTTTTGAACATATATTTTGCTTTTGGTTTTTTGTACATATATTTTGCTTTTGAGCAAACGTGATGAAACTGCTGGTTTTGGAAATATATGCATGATTAAGTATCATTCACAATTTACATTTTTTTAAATAATGGGATTTGATTACTAATAACAGTTAAACATGAGATAATTAGACACTAGATGCAGAACTTAACACCTTATTCAAATTATTGCTTGAGAGGGGTTTTTTTGTTTTTGTTTATTTATTGCAGATTCTGGGACTTAGCTTACCCTGAGAGATCATATATTGTTGCTGGAAGTTCTAGCTCTCCATCAGTATCATATTATAGAAAGATAATTGAAGGCACAGAAGTTGTTCAGGTACATTAGTTATGGTTTTTATCCAACTCATCCAATTTCTACACATTGCTATATTTATTTGTAAGATTCATTTAATTTCTCTAGCATAGAACTTAAAAAGTGCTTCTAGATACAGTACTCACTATCCCCAGTTCTCACATTCACCACTATGCTCAGCAACCACATGCTTTATTCATCCTTCAAAGTCTTAATTTCAGCATGTTTTTATAGTCAGAAAGTCCCTTGGACAAAAATCATATCCATTCATTCATCATATCCACATCATTCTGTGATATTTTGGATTAAATAAATGCACTTCAGCAGGCTAAACAAAGTCCTATATTATATTGTCACTTGTACATTAAATATCTTCTCATGAAAGTCAGTGGTGTTTTTATATCAGCCACTTTCCTTGAATCTAACTACTTAGTAAGGCTACTATGATTTTAAAAATGAGGGATGGGAGTGATATACATATTAACCCAGATTGATGGTGAAAAAGCTGGCTATAAAATACTATACAGTTTATTTAAGAAAATGTATATGGCTGCCCAATTCACACTCAGTGATACTGAGTGGCTTACAAACATAAAATCCTAATAGAAAACTAAAAAATCAATAATCCACCATGCTCCTAGCAACATAGCATGTATGCATTTTTTAAAAAAGTAATAAAGATGATTAATTACTCTGTAATAATGGAAGAGAACATCAGGGTTGAACTGCGCAGTCCTTGGTGCTCTCTGAGACTTGTCTTCTTACAGACATTTTATTACAAACCTTGGCTGCTTTTATCAGCAAGAAAACAACTAACTCAGAGAGTTTCACCAAATCTATTACATATAAACAGATTTAGTGGTACAGGATATGAAATAAATTTCCTAGTTTTAAAATAGAATTAACAAACTAATTTAATATGGAAAATCTTGTGCTAAAACAATAGTTTTTATAGTTTGGCACTGTATGTTTCTTTATTTTCATCAGGAAATTCAAAACAAGCACAAGATGGGTCCTACGGACGAAACCCCTCGACGGGGTCCTGAATCTTTACCAGTTGGGCACCATGACATCATTACAGATGTTGCCACTTTCCAGACAACTCAAGGATTTATAGTTACTGCATCACGAGATGGTATTGTCAAAGTGTGGAAGTAAAGTTTATGCTGATTTATGTATGTAAATAATTGTAATAAAGAATTAGCATTGGATTAGTTTTCTTTGAATAGTTGTTTCTATAGCATAGGGGACAATGGTGCTCATAAAAGTAACTAGTGGCTCTCTTGTCAATAGTGATCACTAATATTAGTGGCCCTCTTGGAACCTGCCATTTTATTTACATAGAATTATTTATGTAGCATTTTCTCAAACTGCCAAGCAAAAGGAATTGAAGCAAATAAATTGTATTTAACTTCTAACCATGCTATTCTTTGAAAGACTTTAGAAATTGTTTATAAACATGAAAAAAATGTATTAACCTGCATCAACAATATTTACGTAAGCTGATTTTTTTTACAGGCCAAGTGAGAAAGTGATAACACAAAATTATTGCACTTCTGTTTCTGTATATTCTAACTGTATGCATAATGTTGAAAAATAGAGTTTGGATCACTTTTCTGTGTCAGAGTTAAAATAAAGTTTAATATGAATACTGTTCTACAGCCAAGTATGAGAATCTGAATGAAAATCTCAGTTCTAGACTCTGTTCAGGTTGTAGAGTTTTTTTGCACATTGCACCTTATTTCTTTTATATAAATATTACAATGGCATAGAACATTTGCTACTTCGTCCCAAAGCTCTGTGTACAAAAACAGACTGCATGAAAAGGCCTCTTGGAAGAGGCCTGTTGTAATCTGCTATATGCACTAACATCTCATGTTCTCTATAGCATTTTCTTAACATTTCAAAATTCTGGAAGCAATTTACCTGGGTTCAGTCCTTCTCTGTAGAGTTACACTAAAGGCTTATATTTAAATAATTCTCCCCATATGATTCTGTTGAAAAGACCTACATAAAGCTATGCTTAAACATTACTCAAATATAGAGATAAACCCTTGAGGAAGTGCTTCCCAGCTTCCCGGCATTTAATTCAACCAGTTTATGAGTTGCAGTCATAGACATAACTTTTTCAAAGACATCTCTCTTGCATTAAGAAATATTTTATTTTTCAGAGCAGAACTTTTAGTTTATACCTTCTTTAAGCAATTGTCAGTGTATTCATTTCTGAAAAATGAATTCATTTAAAATGAATTCATTTTTCATTTTAAATTAAGATTTGAATTTCAGTTTTCTATACAAATCAGTGAACTGTTTAGAGACATTATGAACATGAATAAAGAATGTAGTACAGCAGAAATTTCTTCAACATTGGTGTCAAGCTGGATATCTTCTGATTTCCAAATATATCAAACTGAAATAAAGTGAATTCCTTAAAAATGAAGTGTTTATTTGGACCTATTTCAGTCAAGTTTCTACATTATTTGAGAAGGCAAATTGGCTTTCTGCTTTGGATGCCTTTCATTGTTAAATATCTGGAATGCATATGTTTGGGAGGGATGGTGAGAGGAAAAAAAGGAGTCTTCTTTTTAGTTTTTGAAGAATTTCCCATAGTATCAATCATGATATTCTCCATGTATAGAACTGGAACAGTGGAACAGTTTTACAGTGTCTCAACGTTTTAAGGCAGAAGAGACCCAAAATGTTGCTGCTATCCCAAGATGTGTAACCTGAAGATTGTACTTACCTGGCATTATTGCCCATGACTTAACACTTGTTTTCCTAATACATTAAAAACTTCTGACTATTTTTTTATTGTTTCATGTAAGATATTTAATTGAATATCTAATGATCCCATTTGATTCTTTAGGCATTAATTTTTACATTATGTCACTGGAAATTTATTTATTTAATACAATTTATATGGCCTTTCAAGTTACTCTCAGTGATTCTGGGCATCTTATAGATTAAACAATATAAAAAACAAAAAAGCAATAACGCTCCCCCCTCCCCAGCAACAACAGTCAATAAGCTATTTTATGGGTGTTCAGTTTCAAGAGCAGACTGCTTATCACAGGTAGTTAAACTCAACACACAAAGGTATAATTGTAGCTTGCTTTATTCTCTTCAAGTATTCTCAATCAACATCTTACAGTCAATGAAGGGATTCTTCTGAGGTGTATAAAGTCTGTTCCTTTTCGTGTAGGTGAAAAGAGGTCCTTTCCATGCGGTTTTGTAGGAGTAAAAATGGCTCTTGCCTTGAGGGGAAAGTCCGGGCAAGATTACAATTTGAAAAGCCCCACAATTAGAAACACCAATGCGATCACATGGCATAAAACTACATTTCCCAGAAGTCAATTCCTTAAGAGGATAGTTCTTAATTGTTGAACTATTTACCTACAACTAGCACAATGGTCTTACCATCTCACTCTCTGTTCCTGAGGCCCATTGCAGTAGCAGGTGTTTAGGGCCTTGTGAAAGAGTGTCAAATTGGGAGCCAGTCTTATCTGCAGGGATGATACTCCATAGGGAGGGAGCAACCATGGAGAAGGTCCTCCATGATCTCACAAGATGTACTTTGTAGGAGATGAGACACGTAACATTCTTCACCTCCCCATTCTGATGGGTTGGATAGATATGATTGGGAAAAGACAATCCTTCAGATAATCTGGTCCCATGCCATGTAGGGCTTTAAAGATAACAACCAGCATCTTGAATTGGAGTTGGAAGCAGCCAGTGCAGCTTCCACAAGATAAAAGACGCATGTACATCTAAACCAGCATAAAAACATGGTTTAACTCACCATGGTTCGAGACATAACTGGGTTTCATCAGCATATTGATGATATCTCACCCCATGGTGGCAGTTTATCTCTTCCAGGGGCTTCATGTAGATGTTAAACACAAGCAGAGAAAGTACCAAGCCCTGCAGGACCCACATAGCAAGAAATAAGACCAGACTTTTGCTTCCTATCAACACAAAGCAATCACAGAGGAAGGAAGTGAACCAGGGCAACACAGAACTCCCCACTCCCAACTCCTAGTTCCTCCAGAAGGATACCATAATTGATAGTATCAAAAGCAGCTAAGAGGTAAAGTAGAGTGAGGTTGGATACACTACCATCATCCTGCTTACATCATCATTCATTTAAAAGTGCATTTCTGCCCAATAACCAGGCCTGAACCCTGACTCTCACAGTGACCTCAAACAACTTTCTCCAAAAAGGGAACATAGGACATGGGTTTTAATAATATGTAATATGGTGGAATCTAGCAATGAGGCACCCTCTTAAGAAGATGGTGCCTCAGATGCCTCCACTGAGCCAGCAACCACATCAGCATCTATCTAGAAACGAGACTAAACAATTTTGTCTTCAAGAAAACCAGCAAATTCCACAGCATGCCCCTTCAGATAGACTTCTGTATTCTTCCCCAGGAGAGACAGCTCACCTTAAAGGGATTGCTGGCCAATTATTTACATGAA
>JAEANM010026007.1:0-10830 GCA_017656035.1 Myanophis thanlyinensis
TTTTTGGTTTTTTTATGTTGTGTATGGTTTTTTTTTCTGTATTTTTGTATGTTTGTCTTAAAAATAAAAAATCTTTAAAAAAAATAAAATAAAATCCAATACGGAATTTTATACAGTAAGGCATGAAAATGTACCCGCTTAAGATAAGTATGTATGTTTCCTAAGAGATGCACCATAAATATAACTTATACTATAACATTATCACTACTAAAATAACCAAAGATCAACTGCATTCAAAGTATTATATATGCTACAAACAGAAAAGCATAAGAACCAAAGAGGCTTGATGATGCCAAATGACATACAAAACAGAAATAGCTTATAAGAAGTATATTGCTGAACCTCTGTACCAACAGTGTGCTACTTTTCCTCAACTTCTGCCCTAGTAAAGTTTTTTGCCCAAGCATCGTGACGGCAAATATTTTCACCTAGCATTGATGAAACAAGCTCTTATGGGGCAGAGTTTTTTGGGGGAAATATAGCTGGGTGTTGGAGTGACATACATTCAGAATTATGAGAAAGCACAGCCAATTTGTATTTGTAAATCAGGAGTGCACAATCTCATTGATCTGCATTGGCTTTTGGAACTGCAGTGCATGTAATGAGTTTTAAAGAATGGACGAGGATTGAAATATTTGATAGGAAGATACAATGTTTGATAGGAAGATACAATGTTATACTTCTTATACGTGACATTATTAGGGATCCTTGGTGATCTCTGGATCTTGGTTGTTTTCTTTCAAATATTTCATTACCAAGTCATCTAACATTGATGATTTTACCGAGTTTGGATAATTAGACATCTTCAAGAAAACAATCAAGGTCAGAGATCAGGAAGGACCCCTCATTGTAACCCTGAGTTACAAATATTCTCCTTTATTGGAACGACATTACTTTTAATGATTAATTTCTGACAGAACTATTACATATTAATATATACAGGACATCTCAGTTGATTTCCAGATTAAATCTATTTAAATCTATTAAATTTAGATGAAGATGAATAAAAGGCATCCAAAAGCAATTGTTCTGTTACATGTATACTGGGCTACAATATCCACTCTCATGCAGACAAACCAGGATGACACAAGAGAGACCGGGGGGAGGATTAATTGTTGGTAGGTCACAGAGTCTGGCGGATGCAGAGGCCTGCACCTGCTGAATGTACATCTATGTTATAAAGAAATAGATCTTGCAATGAAACTGAAAAGGTGGTCTGATTGCTAAGAATAGAAGGAATTGTGTTTTAAAATTAGGATGACTCTGTGATCTCCTATATTCAAACCTTCTTAAGAGTCCACCTGCCTTTTACAAACTTGTGCAGCTCCCAAGTTAATAGCTTCACCAGAGACTCCCTTCTTATGAGTTGTCATTGCATTTGGACAGGCATACAATAAATCTAAAACTATTTTCCACACTTAATAAGTAACAAACGGCCATATTACCTGCAGCAGCTTTCTCTACATAGTGAAGTTCATTGTAAAAAAGGCAAACCTGCTGATATTTCTCCTTTACAACATTGGATATATAGTGCAATAGAGTTTGTTTTCTGTCCGTTGATTTTGTATCTAACAACTGTAAACAAAGCCAAAAGAGGCATGTTAGTAATACCATAATCATAAAATTCACAAGATAAAAACCACAGATTTCTGGGAAAGAAAATTCTCCACCATGTCTTCTCTCCAGCAGCAAATCATCACTTTTTTCAAAACCACTCCAAGAGGATCAGGGAAGTGAGGACTTTTCTGACAGCTATAAATTCCAACCAGGATGTCAATATAAGTGAGAACCTTCTTGCTATGAACTTAGATAGTTAAAAACCAAGACTGACTGGAAGCAATTACTCCTCTTGCTGATTCTTCTGTACTCCATCCTACAACTGCCTTTGCAACTACTGGAAGTTTTCTATAAGAGATCTTCATGTTCCTTAACATATGGTTCAAGTCACTGTCTATTTGTTTTAGGCAGAACAGAATACTAAGGAAAACAGCTTCAGACAATTATTTATAGAATTTATAGAATTCTTTATTGGCCAAGTGTGATTGGACACACAAGGAATTTGTCTCCAGTGCATAAGCTCTCCAGAGTGTACATAGAAGCAACAAGTGATAAATCATCATCATGAGCATAATCATAAAATACAATAATCATAAATCATAAGATACAAAGTCAGTGATAATCATAGGATACTAAATAAGCAAACAACATAAATCATAATAGGATACTAAATTAAGGCAATCAACATAAATCATGACATACAAACAACAAAGTTGTAATTATAAGTAACTAAGGAAATAGGTAATAGGATAAGAGGAAAAGATGAGAAGAATGGGTAATGCAGCTCTACTAGATGATATGACATCCTCGGGCATAGACGGTGTTGTGGGAATTAGTTGTTTAGCAGAGTGATAGCATGGGGAGAAAAACTCTTTGTGTCTGGTTGTTTTGGTCTGCAACACCCTATAGCATCTTCTTGATGGAATTAATTAATCAATCGATCAGTTGAAACACTGTCCAACTAATATGTTATATTAGAAATATTTTCAAAACAAGAAATTGAGTTTAAATGGAAGCATGTAGAAGAAGGATTAACCAAAAATTAGCTTGTTGGAATTTGTCCGCTTTCATTATAACCATCACTCACATTTCTTGGAATTACAATCAGAACAAATTCAAACAATGAGTATAGTGAACAATGAATACCAAAGATACAAGGATGTTCTGCTT
Source organism: Myanophis thanlyinensis (assembly GCA_017656035.1). Taxonomy (NCBI): domain Eukaryota; kingdom Metazoa; phylum Chordata; class Lepidosauria; order Squamata; family Homalopsidae; genus Myanophis; species Myanophis thanlyinensis. Next base: position 2,728 of record JAEANM010026007.1, read on the forward strand.
ATTTTTGGTTCTCTTTTAATGAATGGTCCAACCAACCTGATAGAGATGATTTGTTTATTGTTATATTCTTCTTGGAACATGGTTATTTTTTGGTTTTAATTCTGAAAAATTGTAACGTGTCCGGAAGACAAAGTCATTTTTTTTAATTCTACCATTTCTTTCTATAGAATTTTTATATAGAAAAATATATCGTAACCTCCATATCAGATACATTTACTTGCATATAAATGACTTCAGTTTGATCACATTCCTGATGGCTTTTAGACAAATGTCAGTTTCCCCCTGTTATGATATAAGCTGGATGGGGATTTTTGTAGATAAGTAAAGGCTCCTACTTACCAGATCTAAACTTTGAAGTTTAAATCCATAGACTGCTCCTCGTTTACTGCTATTCATATAGTTGCCCAGAGCCAAGATTATCTATAGGTATCATAGGAGATGGAGAAAAAATAATTATCAGCTGAAGCTGAAATTTACTACTTGATATGAAATACAAATATACAGCTCAAAAGACAGCAGCAAAAATTAAACTTACCTCTAAGATTTTCTTGAGTTTCTGAGAAGACTTTATGGAGACAGATGCTGCAATGATTGCATGTAATTGCTAAAGGCAAAAAGAAGAAATAGGGTGAACATCCTTAAAAACCCAGCAAGTGCAAATTAAAATAGAACGCTTGGAGATTTCTGCAACAGGAAATGAATTTCAAGTAAGCCACTTTTCAAGGTAGAGTTAAGCAATGTGTTCCAGATCCCTTATGTTTTCTTTTCTTTTTCCTTATGTTTCTTCTTGTCCATTCTTGTTCCAACCTTCAAGAGTTTAGCAAGAAAAGGCAGGAATTCACACAATGCAAATACTGTAGAACCTACCACACCAGAAACCATATCCGATCAAGGAACCATTAGGCGCAATCAAGTTGGACTGCATAGTACAGTGATGGCAAACCTTTTAGAGACCGAGTGCCCAAACTGCAAGTCTCGCACATGCGCGCACACAACAGAAACCTGAAGATCAGCTGGCCAGCAGGAGGCAGGGCAACACAACACCATCTCTCTGCAAGAGGCGGGATCTTTTTCTTTAGTGAGCTTCTGTTTTGTCTTTTGCAGGGAAACTTCTGTTTCCCTGCAAACAACGGTGAGAAAAGCCATGGAGAAACACGGTGGAGCTGAGCTGTAATGATGGCACACATGCCCACTGAGAGGGCTCTGAGTGCCACCTCTAGTTTTGCCACCACTGGCATAGTAACTTCACTGAAGGATGTCTGCTGACTTGACACCTTGCTAGTAATGATTGTGGCTCTTCCAAGCACAGTTTCTGTAATCTTTTTCAAAGCATCCATGCTTGTTAGCTATTGTTTCCCCCTTCTACTTCTCTCGAAATTTCTAAGCATAGCTAGTTTTCCCAGTTTATCATGTACACATATCATATGTCCCAGGATCTGATGTATATGATGCAAGCAGTGATATCTAATGCAATTGCCTCAATGCAGCTATGTTTGTGGCTAGAGAGGAGCAGGAAAGCAAGAAATAGCATCAGACCATCTCTAATAAGCGTATTCTAGATTATCTGCTCAAAAATGAACACTAACAAATGTACGGGTAGTTCTCGTTTAGCAACTGCATCACTGTTCACAGTTACAACTGTTATTAAAAAATGAAATTACGTGATGAGTTCTTGCATTTGCAACCTTTGCAGGTCTATAAAGCCAAGGAAAGCTGAAATAAGATTGTAAAATTGTGGTATTTCATTATGTGTCCATTTTGCTTCACGACTGTGTGCTGGACCCAATAATGGTCACTAAACAAGGATTACCTGTAAGCCTAACTCTGAGAATTAAGTTGTAAAATAGAACTTTGTAAAAAAAGAGCTCTGATCCACATCTCACTCACCGGTGTGAGCATCTGTATGCTTTCAGTAAAGTTGCCAACGAATGCCATGATGGTCATTTTCTGCATCAGCCTTTCTATTTTGCTGAACTGCATCATAAACCGATCCTCATCTGACAGATTCTCAAAGGGCTTCCTTTCCCGCTCATAAAGCCGCAACACTTTCACTTCGTTTTCCGTTGGCAGGAATCTCATCAGGCATTCAACAAAATCTACCGGCAGCGTTTTTAAATCAAATCTGACAATACAATACAATGCAATACATTTAAGTTCTATGAAATGAACAACAGAAGTACATCTTTAAATATTTTGCCTCAGGGTGCAACATAACCACACAGTTTTCATAAACTTTTTCAAAATTACTGAAGTTATTATGGGTCCCCACATTTTCCAAATATTCCCCATTGAAACATTTGTAAAACTTATATGTGCTAAGTTTGACTCTAGAAGGGTTTTCTGGAAAGAGATCTGGCTAAATTCCACATTCCTGGAAAGATTGCAAAAAAATTCTGTAAATTAAGCTCCTAAATGGCTCTTAAGATAAGCATTGTACTGAAGTAGGATTTGCAAGTGACATTCAGGTACAATAATGGACCATTCAATCACTAATTGGTAGCCAGCTGAGCTAGCTAAACATTTGAAGATGCAACCTATGCACAGTAATAATGAATCACATATGCACAATGCCAGTCTACATTTGTTCAAGATACTTGGACTACATTCAAATAATATGCAAAGAACTACACTCTTTTCATTTCCTTAATAGCTACCATATTTCTTTCAAATTGGCATTTAACTTGCCGCTAAGAATGGAAAATTTGCATGACAAGTGTTGTAGATGAATCCATCTGAAGTTCTTCAAAACAAACAAAAAAAATACCAATTGAATATTTTAGTAAAGCAGGTCCATTTTCTTCCTGCTTTTGTGACATATGTATATTGGCCCTCTGCAGCTTAATATGTTAAGTATATTCCAAGGAATTTAAGGTGATGAATCCACAAACAGTGTGGGGAGACTTGGAGCTTTGGTGCAAAAAAAACCCCAAGCGGAGTATATGGAATATAAAGCAAGCCAACCTTTTTGTATCTATTCTACTTGCACAAATACTGCTTGGCAGTTCGTATATTCAAAATTGTGTATAAAATCTTTTCACTTACGCTTGAATAGCTTTACATATTTCATCGGCAGTCTTTCCAGCTTTTCTTAAGGTGATAGCAAGATTTTTAGCTCTGTTTGCCTCCAGAAGGGTGACTTTGTTTGATCCTTTCTGAGTTATTTGCTTGCTTGAAGAAAGGTCAATGGCTGGCCCTTGGGCTTTTGTCTTGAATATTTCTTCAAATTCATCCACGTTTAAATCCTAAAAGAGACTCTTTTTTTAGAAAGGACAACCTGGGAAACAGAAATCTTATAAAATGCATCTGTAAAGAGCAAAGGGGGTCCAATTATCCTAACATCTGTACAACTCAAAAAAAACACCAATGCTCTTAATTACCCATCAAATACACTTATCACTGGTCATGTGAATTTAGGTCATGCTTCTGCCTTCCAGGAGAAGACAAAGATGACTTCTGAAGCAAAAAATAAAAGCTGGTTTCAAGTATTCAGTTAAAAAAAAACCTAACATTAACTAGACCAAAAGGAAAATATCCAAGTATCTAGACAAGTAAGGGTAAAGATACAGATTTGGACAGAAGAACATAAATCTAAAGTCCGTCCATCAAATTGGGTATTTTCTTTAGATAACAATGAAACACTTAAAATCTTCTAAATGCATATGACAAAATCTACAATAGCAAATCAAAATCATTCTACTTAAACAGGAGGCAATAATTCCTATTAATCCTCCTGGAGCCCCTCTCCTCTAGATATTAAAAATCACAATGTTCAAAGCTCTTACCTCCAAGATCCTTTCATCATCAATTTCATTGAAGACAGTCCCATTAATCTGGTTGGGTTTCAGAGCTACCCAGTTAAATACTGGCATGCGAAACTTGGTCTTAATTGGCTTCTTGATTTTCACAGCTTAAAAGAAGAGAACAGGGCAATTACACATTTCAGAAGTCCTAATCAAAAACCTTTTTAACTATTAGTTACTATTGGGGAGTGGGGAGTTGGCATTTTAACAATGAAAAACATCTAGCCAACATTAAAAAAAATATACCAACTATCCATAATGATTAGACACTCTTGGAAAATTAAAAAAAATGCAGGGAAAAGGATTTCAAGTCAATATGAATTTCAATAATTCATATCAAAATTTGGGAACAAGCATGCAAAAAAATAATTGCATACTTTTGCATGCCCAGTTTTACCTAAAAACAAATCCAGATAAATCGAGAGAACTTACTTCTAATCAGACATGCACAGGGTTGCATATTGGAATGCAATGACTTCCTGCTCATGTGATTTTAGTCCATTCTCATTCTGACCCTCTTAAAATTAAAACTCCAAAAATAATGCCTTTGGTAGGGAGGGGATTAATCTCACTGTCTGAGGAAGAATTATCAATTTATTTGAAAGTTACAGACACTGCATCTAAAGCTTTTAGTCTTGGCTAAATTAAGATTGATAGGAAGGGATAAGGGCTGCTGCAAAGCATTTAGAAGCTGTGTAAACCATGATTGCCCCAGTGTTTTAAGAATAAGCCCCACATAAACACTACTTGTTTTCTAGGGAACAATCTAGGGATTGACATTTTCAGACTGATTAGGGTCTCAGACATGTAATTACAATGATTGAGCAGCATATTATGCAAATGTGACATATAATGACTTAAGCCTATTATGACACTAATTGTGTTAAAGACACACATTTGCAAAGATAGAAATGTAATTGTAGGATTCCTCCCATCTCCATAAACAGGAAGACATTTACATATCCAGTTCAGATATTTTCAGATGAACCTTGAAATGGGGACCTTCAGAATTACATACATTATCCCACCCATGTAAATGGTACCTGTAATTTGACATGTCTATTAGGAAAAAAGTACTGCTGCCAAATTTAAACAAGCCAGGATTTTGTATTCTAAATGGTGTAAAGAACAGGTGTCTGTCTCAGCACTTCTAACCATTCTTCATACTGATTTATCACACACACCAACATACACACACATCTAAACTCAGGTAGGGCAAGTTTGATACTCAGGCACACCTTCATTATGGAGGAAATGCAGGGATAGCAAGAATAGGAAAATGGATTGAGCTCATGCACAGAGTCAGGGGTTTCTGGTTTTTCGCCATAATTCTTTTTTGAGGGTACTGGAACACAGCTATGTGATCTTTTTAACATGTGTGTAAGATCTGAAACAACTAAAGGCAAGTCTTTCTCACCTATCCACTAAGATTAACTCAATTCCCCCTTGAAGGTATTTTCACCTGAAGGAGAATAAGTCTGTGCTCTACGGCATAACGCTTCAAGATTCCTCTTTTGGAAGGGGGCGAGAAGACACACATTGATATTTTATTCCAAGAAAGAACTAATATTTCTCGGAATTTGTAGTGGTCTTAAATAGAAAGTTGAGTGTTGGTGTTAGGAAAATAACAACACTCTGTAAGCACTTGTGAAAAGGAAAATCTACCAGGGCAGCATACTTAATTTTCTCATGGAACATGCTGTTCAAAGCTCTTGTTTTTACAACCTTACAAATACTGTGAAGTGAAAAGATGCCCTTTTGATGAGAGAAATAAAACTTGGACAATTCATGATTTCTAAGTTCAAGGCCTCCATCTATACTGTATATATATATATGGATGTATGTGCTTTTTATATATATTAAAAAAATAGATGTATGTGTGTATGTTCCAGCGTAACTCTGGAACACTTTGACCAATTTCAACCAACTTGGTGCACAGATGATTTACTCTCTGGAAACAAATACTGTGGGACACCCGTGTGTGTGTGTGTGTGTGTGTGAGACCCTCATGAAGAGGGGAGGGTGGCCTCCCCTACCCCCAATCCCATCACTTTGCTGCACCCCTGAGGTCAGGCTGGGGACTACAAGTCCCATACTCTCCGGGCACGTGGCCATTACAGCTCAGCCCTGGTGGAGACCCCAAAGCAGGGAGCATCTCCTTCTCCTTCCAGGGTGTGGACAGGAATGTTACGGGGAGTCCTCGACTTGCAACCGTTTGTTTAGTGACCATTCAAACGGTTACAACGGCACTGAAAAATGTGACTTTTGACCATTCTTCAAACTTACGACCGTTGCAGCATCGCCATGGTCAGGTGACCCAAATTCAGATGCTTGGCAAACGGCACGGACTTTTATGATGGCCGCAGGGTCCTGGGATCACGTGATCCCCTTTTGGGACATTCTGACCAGCAAAGTCGACGGGGGGAAGCCAGATTCGCTTAATGACCGTGCTACTACTGCAGTGATTCACTTAGCAACGGTGGCCAGAAAAGTTGAAATATGGGGCAAAAGTGTTGTCACTTGGCAGTAAAAAGTTTTGACTCAATTGCGGTTGTAACTCGAGAACTTCAGCGATTCACTTAACAACAGCGGCAAGAAAGTTGTAAAGTGCGTGAAAACTTACTCAAGAACTGTTTTGCCCAGCAGTGGAAATTCTGGGCTCAACTGTGGCCGTAAGTCGAGGACGATCTTTGGAACTGTGTTGTTTTTGTTCTTGTTTTCTTTGCCTGGGGTTTCCCTTTGGGGGGGGGGGATGAGTCACCCGCCTTTGACCCACCGGAGCCCCCTCCCCCCTTCCGAGTCAGAGGAAAGCCCACGGGAGGAGGGGGGCTGAGTCACAGCCCCGGGGGGCTTCCCCTTACGGCCCCCTAGGGGAGGGGAAGGGAGGGGCTGCGGAGGAGTTTCCCACACACATCACGTGTGTGTCATGCAACGGAAGCAGAGGGGACACCGCCATCGTGCACACGGACACGCCTGCCCCGCAGGGAGACACACGGCCAACGAAAAAAGCCCCTCCTCCCCTGGGCCTTTCCTGCAGGGCCCTCCGGGGGGGGGGGGCAGGCAGGAGATCGGCAAGAGCTGGACTTGGGGGAGCATTTGGGGGGGGCTTGGGGGCACCCCCCGCCTGAGTGACCTGGCCTCTGAGGGTCGGCGGGTTTACAAGCAGTCCTCGGCTTGTAACTATTTGTTTAGTGACGCTTTGAAGTGACGACTGCACCGGACGGCACAGTTATGACCATTGCGGCATCCAAAACTTCTGCTGCTGAGCAAGGCGGTTGTTCAATGAGTTTAGACCCATTTTATGACCTTACTTGCCACTGTTGTTAAGTGAATTGCTGCAGCTGCCAAGTCAGCAAAGTGGTCATTAAGTGAATCCGGCTTCCCCATTGACTCAGCGTGTCAGGTCACAAAAAGGGGAATCACATGACTCCGGGACAGTGCGACCGTCATAAAGATGAGTCAGTTGCCGGGTGAGCGTCCCAATTTCGATCACGTGCCCACGGAGGGGATGCCTCTGTGTATTTGTGTGTGTGTGTGTGTGTATGTGTGTGTGTGTGTGTACAAACACCACCAGAAGCCCCTGAAAGCTTCTGCCCCCCCTTGACCCCCCCCCCTCCCGGAAGGATACACGTGGTTGCAGGAGAGCCGGTAGGTGTTCTCGATGATGCCCTCCTCACTGACGTCCACGAAGATCGGCTGCCCGCAGACGGCACAGACGCTGTCCGAGAGGTGCTTGGTGGGCATCCCAGAGGCGCTGTAGAACTGCCCCAGGAAGGGGGGGGGGGAAGAGAAGGCCAGGATGATGGGATGGGAGGCTCTGGGGGGGGAGGGGCTGTTCCCCCTCAGGCACCCAGGAGCCCCCCCTCAGCCCATGCCAGGCCCCCCTTCAGGCACTGCCCCAAAGGTCCAGGACGGGAAGAGGAGGAGGCGGAGGAAGAGCTGGAGCGCCACCTGGTGGCCAAAGCCCCTCTGCGCTCCTTAGAAGAGCTTCTCAACCTTGGCCAAGACGGGTGGACTTCAACTCCCAGAATTCCCCAGGCAGCACAGCTTTCCTTTCCTTTCCTCTTCCTTTTTCTATCTTCCTTTCCTTTCCTTTTTCTATCTTCCTTTCCTTTCTTTTCCCTCTTCTTTTCCTTTCCATTTCCTCTTCCTTTCCTTTTTCTATCTTCCTTTCCTTTCCTTTTTCTATCTTCCTTTCTTTTGCTTTCCATTCCCTCTTCCTTTCCTTTCCTTTTTCTATCTTCCTTTCCTCTTCCTTTTTCTATCTTCCTTTCCTTTCCATTCCCTCTTCCTTTCCTTTCCT
>JAEANM010026008.1:0-10828 GCA_017656035.1 Myanophis thanlyinensis
ATTTCCAAATATTTTGCTTTCATGGCTCTCTGAGTCAAAAAGGTTCCCGACCCCTGATGTAATAGAACACCCTCCATATATAAATGTCCTTTTGGATCTTGACACTCATCATCTGTTTAATCAAGCCATTCCCTGCTGGGTGAAAGGGTGCTTTGAGTGCATGTCTGATCCCCTTGCTTGCTAAGTATTCCTCGAACTTGGCAGCTGTGAACTGGGGGGCATTTTCTGAGACCAGTACGTCCGGTCAGCCGTGCATGCAGAATAACTTGTCAAGCTGTGAATGACTGCTTCTGGGATAGTTGACTTCATTTTGGTGATCTCCAGCCACTTGTCAACTGTTACTAAGATCATGTATCCTTGTATTGGGCCAGCAAAGTCTATGTGAATTCAGGACCACTTTTTGGGGGGATTGTCCCATTGTGTTGATGTTGCAGCTGCTGGCACCAGCCTTGACAGTTGGTATGGTTGGCATTTCTTTACCCATTGTTCTATGTCCTTGTCAAGGTCTGGCTACCAGACGCAGCTGTGCATTATGGCCTTCATCCTGACAATCCCTGGGTGGTCCTTGTGTAAGCTATGCAGTAGTTGCTGTTGTAGGGGGGATGGAACAACCACTCGGTTTCCCCATAGGAAGCAGCCCTTTTGTATTGACAGTTCTTGTTGGTGTAATATTTTTTAAATTCCACACTTGGTTGCCTTGTCAGCCAGCCTGTCCAGACCCAATGCAGGATCATTGTTAAAGTTTGATCCGCTTGGGTTTATTTGGCAATGTCTGCAGCTGTTATGGCGCTGTCTCATAATTCCTCCACCATCAGTACTTTTGTTGCTGGTGCTGGGTCTTGCACTCTGGACTTCAAGGGGCAGCAGCTCAAGGCATTTGCATGCACTATTTTGACTCCTGGCTTGTGGACAAGGGTGTAATTATACGCTGTGAGGAATTCCATCCAGCGGGTCATTCTGGGTGATAGCACTTGTAGTGTTGACTTGTTCCCTGCAATGATTCCAAGTAGTGGTTTGTGGTCTGTAATGAGCTGGTGTCATGGTTCCACACAACATCAGCAACACAATCAGAATCCAAAGAGGCAAAAGTCCATAGAATAAGATTTTATTGAAGACATTGTTCTGGTACGGTCTGGAGAAAACCTGAATCTAAAATTCCTGGCCTTTCTTCACCCAAGTAAAACTGAAAGTTCCACCCCACTAATTATCACATGTTAAATTCTCGCCAACCCCTTTCAAAAAGAGTTCCAACATTTCACCTAGGACTTCCCTCTGCAGGTGTTCACAGCCCAGAGAAATTTTCCCAGGAGAACTAAACTAAAAGAATGTAAACTAGATAACAACCCTGAGACAGTTCCTTCAACCCCCTTCCTCCAAACCAGCAACCTTGCACAAATAAGAAAAAATGTGTCAAAGCTAAAAGGCCCCATATAATATGCGAAGCAATGGCTAATATTGTGCAGCAGAAAAACCCCAGTCCAAAATGTCCTTTTAGGCTTGACAGGCTGACCCCCGTTCAACAAAAGGCATTTTCCTGTAATAGAAAGAGAGTCATTCAGAAGCCTTCCCCCCCCTCCCCAAGAAATCAACCACCCTTTCCCCCCCAGGAGGGCCCTTGGGTTTGTTAGGAAACTCCTCATGAAACTTCTTAACTAACCTATCTGAACTGATATTGTGGTTTTTAACCCAAGAAGATACCCCTTCCATTGCATTAAATACATTAGGACTCCTCACAATATTTTGGAGTCTAAAATTTTCTTCACTTCATAATGTCTCTGTCCTTGAACTACTACTGGGTTAGGGGGTGCATGGGCTCGAGGTTTGAGATTCCACCCAATGTTTGAACAAACTGCTGTGGAACACTGGATGCACTTTGCCTAACAGTTTAGGGAGGCTGAGTTGTACAATGACTGGGTTTATTATCTTCATTATTGGAAATGGTCCCAGGAACTTTGGACCCAGTTTTTTGCTAGGGATCTTCAGTTTTAGATATTTTGTTGACAGATACACTCATTCCCCCACTCTGAAGGGGGTTGGGTCGGTCTGATGCTTGTCTGCTTGCATTTTGTATGCTTTTGCTGATTTTTTCAATGCTGATTTAGTTTTCTCCCAACCCTCTCTCACGAAGTCCATCCACTCCTGCAAGGACATAGATGAAGGGGGTTCTTGTAGTAGTTCTGGCATTGGGACAAAGTCCACCCCACTGGTTATCTGGAACAGTGTTAGCCCTGTGCTACTATGGACAGCATTGTTGTAAGCAACTTCAGTGAAAGGCAGAAGGTCTGACCAATTGCTCTGCTGGTAGTCCACGTAGCATCTCAAATATTGCTCCACCACGGCATTTGCGCATTCTGAAGCCCCATTCGTAGCTGGATGAAACCTGGAATTAAGTCCTTGAGTGGATCCTGTTGACTTCAAGAAATGCCTCCAAAATTTTGTGGTAAGCTGCACTCCTTGGTTGGAGATCACTCATTTTGGGGCTCCATGTAATTGATAGACATGCTGGATAAACATTTTGGTTAACTTTTTTTGCTGAAGGGAGCCCAAAGCATGCTACAAAATGGGCTTGCCTGGAAAACAGGTCCAGATGACCGTTTTCTCATCACTGGGAGAAAGATCTATGATGATGTCCATGCTGATCTCCTCCCATGGCTGCAAAGGCTCAGCCAGAGTTTGCAGAAGGCCAGGTGGTTTTCCGGGTCTTGCCTTCATGGTGGCAAAAAAACCACACAGCTTTTTACATAGTCCTCTACTTCAGGTTTGAGGTGCAGCTACCAAAATTGCTTGCACACTAAATGGAGGGTTTTCAGAAACCCGAAATGGCCAGCTGATTTTGCATCATGGCACCGCTCTAGGATTTTAATGTGGAGGCCGGTTGGGACATAAATTTTGGTGCCCTTCCATGTGAGACCATAGCAGATGGTGAGGGAATCCTTGTTGTTGAGAAACCAAGAATTTGTGTTCAACACTGCTATGATATCACCCATCAATGGGTGCGGGTCACCCAGAACATGATGTCGCCTTTGTGCTCTGGTGGTTACTTGAGCTGCTGGCTGTTAAGGGGGGAGGGTAACACTGGCTGAATAATTTCCTCTTTTGGGCTGTTGAACTGTGGTAAACAGGACAGTGCATTTGCAAGGATGTCCCCTCCCAGGATGTGTTTCAACTCGAAATCAAAATGCTTGAAGTATTGGGCCCATTGCACTTGTTTGGGGGACAGTTTCCTCAGATTCCTCAATGCTTTCAAGTTTTTGTGATCAGTCCACACCTGGAAGGGTATTTTGTTGCCCTTGAGGAAATGCCTCTGAGAGAGCAGGATCCAACAAATGGCATATGCTTCTTTCTCCCAGACTGCCCACCTCTGTTCTGTGTCAGTCAGTTTTTTTTGCTAACGTAAGCAAATGGTTGCAGCTGACCTTGGAGGTTCTCTTGGAGGAGCACTGCTGCAACTATGACATCACTGGCATTGGTTTGGATAACAAAAGGCCTTTCTGGATCAGGATGCTGAAGGACTGGTTCTTGCACAAAGAGTTGTTTCAAAGTTTTGAATGTCTTTTGGCATGTCATCATCCATTGCAGTGGCTGGGTTGGTCGTGGTTTGGGGTTTGCCTCCTCAGTTTTTAGCAGTTCGGTGAGTGGCAGCACCACTTGGGCAAACACTGGAATGAACTACCAGTAGAAGTTGGCAAACCCCAGAAAGCTTTGCAATTGTCTCCGGGTTCGGGGAGGTTGCCAGTCCAATATAGCCGGAACTTTTTTCGGGTCCATTTTGATCCCACCACTGGAGATTCAATAGCCCAAGTAATCTATTGTGCCATGATGAAATTCACATTTTGACAGTTTGGCAGTGAGTAACTTTTGTAAGACTTGCCGGACCAGTCACATGTGGTCCTCGAGGGTCTCGCTAAAGATAAGAATATCATCAAGGTAGACCAGGACTTTCACGTTGGCTTTGCTGTGGGGCCTTCCAGTGGGGGTAGATTTTGAGGTGCATCGCCTTTGCTGTGGGGCCTTCCAGTGGGGGTAGATTTTGAGATGCATCGCCATGGACAGATGATACCAGTCGTGGATCTTCTCTGGAGCCCCATGTATTCCACAAGCCTTCCAGAGTTTGGGATCCAAGCCCTCTTTATAGTAGTGGATCAGGAATTGATTGGGCCAGTCTTGGAGTTTCCCAGCCACCTAGCAAAATTCCCAGATGGTGCCAGCCCTTTTGTTTAATTGCTTTGATCTCTGCTTCTGCTTCCTCCCTCTGTGCGGTGTCCTCAAAACATTCACTCACCACTTGCACGAAGTCATGGAAGCTGTCCAGCTCAGGTGCCTCTTGATTATTCAGTTTGACAACCCATTCCGCTGCTTCCACATCATTCATCCCCTCGGCGATTGCTGCTGTCATCTCTCCCTCGGTGGCATAATGATGCCCATACACATCGAAGTGTAATCAGATGCGGTTTAGGATGTAGGCCAGCTTTGAGGGGGTCCCATCAAATGTCACCTTGAAGCTTTGGCATTGTGAGCAGCATTCACTGTGTCAGCTGGGCCTGTACTGCCAGCAGCACTTGGGGTGGTGCCAGCTGTGGGGGTGCCCAGGCGGGTTGTGCTGGCATCCACTGGCACTGAACCCATCCCTCTCCTGGGTAAAGGGCAGGATGGCTTGGCTTCTTGGCTCCACTGCTTCGAAGCTTGACCTCTCCCTCGAGCTTGGCATCGGATAAGGCAGGGAGTGAATCCCGGCCTCTGAGGCACTCTGCAGCCCCTTAAATTGCCATTGCTTCACTGGACGGAGTTGGCTCTTCTTGAACGCTCAATCAAATCAACTGCCTTTTGGGTCGAGCCACCTGCAGAAGTTCAGGCACCATGCCTATCGCTCCTATGATGGTGGTCAATTGCCTCCATCAGGGTGGCAGACTTGTTGAGGGCCGCTGTCACTGCTTCTATAAAGAAACCTGCAGCAGCAGCTTTTTTCTCTTCCATCTTCCTTGAGCTCTTTCACAACCCGAAGCTTCAGGAGAGTGCCCAGGACTCACGACTCCGGCTGCCAATGCTGGCAGATTTTTCTTTTTGGGAGATTCAGGATAATGTCAGGGTTGTGTTCCACACAACATCAGCAACACAATCAGAATTCCAAAGAGACAAAAGTCCATAGAATAAGATTTTATTGAAGACATTGTTCTGGTACGGTCTGGAGAAATCCTGAATCTAAAGATTCCCAGGCTTTCTCCACCCAAGTAGAACTGAAAGTTCCACCCCACTAATTATCACATGACAAATTCTCACCACCCCTTCAAAAAGAGTCCCAACATTTTACTTAGGACTTCCCACAGCAGGTGTTCAGAGCCCAGAGAAACTTTCCCACAAGAACTAAACTAAAAGAATGTAAACTAGATAACAACCCAGAATCGGCTCCATCAACCCCCATTCCTGCAAGCCGGAGACCTTGCAGAAATACGAAATATGTCAAAGCTAAAAGGCCCCATATAATATGTGAAGCAATCACTAATATTGTGCGGCAGAAACTCCTCTAGTCCAAAATGTCCTTTTAGGCTTGACAGCTGGGACGTTCGGCCATATAGGTATTCATGAAACCGTTTTATGCCCACTACTGCAGCCAGGGCTTCTTTGTCCAATTGGCTGTAATTTCTCTCTGCTTGTGAAAGTGTGCAAGAGAAGAAGGCAAAGGGTGCCTCTTGGCCATTCAGAAGCTGATGGCTTAGGACTGCTCCCACTCCAAAGGGGGATGTGTCGCATGTGAGATTTACTAGCAGCTTCTCATTGAACTGTATAATTAGGTTTTTTGATGAAATCACTCTTCGCCTTTTGGAATGCTTCATTTGGGCCCCACTTACATGCAGCTTGTTTGTCTAATAATTGATGCAGGGGCTCCACGGTGGTGGCTTTCTGCTTTAGAAAGATACTATAAAAGTTCAGGAGATCTAAGAAAGCTTGCAGCTCCATTTTATTCAAAGGGGTGGTTGTTTGGTGGATTGCCTTTACTTTTTCAGTGGTGGGGTGAATGCCGTCGGCGTTTATGCAGTATTTGGGTGGCTTCGGCAGTAATGGCTTCCTCGATGGCGATTTGCAGGGTGATGGTGCTCCTGGCCATCAATCTCCTCCACAGCTTATCTTCTCTCAGGCCACAAATGAATCGCTCCCTGAGTGTCCTTTCTAAGTCATTGAAATTGCATTGCATTGCCACGTCTTGCAGTGTGGCGATGAATTTGCTTACAGACTCCCCCTCGGCTTGGTTCCGCTGATGGAAGGCATAGCGGTGGGCCATCTCGGATGCTTGGGGGGCAAAGTGGACCTTCAGCTTGGCCATGAGGGTTGTCCATGGCCCCTCGTCCATGTTGTCGCGGGCCACTAGGGCCATTGCCATTGCAAAAAACTTTTTATCCACAGTAGTTCAGGAACAGGGCTTGCTTCCTGTCATCCAGTATGTCGCAGAGTTCGTTTCCACTCAGAAAGCAGTTGAAATGGATGAGAAATGTGTCCCATGTTTCATTTTTCATGTTGAATGCCCCGAATATGCTCGTAACTGCCATTCTGTTGCTTTCTGGTGCTCTTTGGGCTGTGGCTCCAGGTTAATTGCTTTCAGTCTGCGTGCTCTTCAGGCTCCCATCTTCGTTGCCAGTGTTCCAGAGTCCGGAAAGGAAGAGATGCAGGCAGGGAGTAGCATAAAATTATTTATTCCACTCTGCTAGCTTCTAACAACGTGCTGCTGGACAGCAGCCCCTTTTATAGGGAACTGTCAGCCAGCAGCCAATTAGCTTAAAGTATTTTCCTGCAGTTGCAGGCATGCATTATGTAACCTAATGCTTCTGCGCATGAACGGACACAACAGTTTCTTTGTACAGTTGTCTAACATAAAAATATGCTCATTTAGAAAAGTATGTGGTACTACTATCTTCTATACTACTACTATAGATAAAAAAACAAGGTTAAGGAAAATTGCTCTATCATATTTTGCCAAAATATATATTAACAAAATATAGTTGATGTAATTGGTAAGTTGATGTTTTGGGTAAATTCTAGAGCAGGTGAGAAATAAAATAAATCATAGAAAAAAAAGATTATTCATAAATGTCTGGAAAATATCAGGTTGGTTATGAAAAACAATTTATTTAATGACTGTTCAAAGTCACAACAGCACTGAAAAATGTGACTTATGATAGTTTTTCACAAGACCACGGCAGCATCCCCAGGGTCTCCAGGTGATCTAAATTCTTGGCCTCCACTTATGACGGTTACAGTGTTTTAGGGTCACCTGATCTCCTTTTGTGACTTCTGACAAGGAAAAATCAATAGGGAAGCTGGATTCACTTAACAACAGTGTTACTGACTTAACTGCAATGATTCACTTAACAAGAAAAGGCAACATAAAATAGAGCAAAACTCTTGCTTAGCAACAGAAATGCTGAGCTCAGTTGTGGTCGTAAATCCAATCCTGCCTCTTCCAATAACTGGAAGAAGTTGCCCAGAAGCTCCAGATCTTCCCAATGTTGTTCCAGAGGGGGGGAAATGGGGAAATGAGCTCAGTCAGAAGAGGGGAGATTCTGGCTGAAGGAGAGGAGAAACACCCCAAAAAGAGGAACCATTTCAGAGCTGAGTCCTCAAAGCAGAGAAGTTCAGCCTCCCCTTCACTGAGGATGCAAAGACTGAGCAGCCATCAGTCAGAGACTGGGATTCCTGCAGAGAGGAGGGTTGGGTGTGATGGTCTCTGGGTGACCTTCAAAGTGATAAAGGTAAAATTCTACTATGCTAATCACAAATCCATAAAGACATGAATGTATTAAAAATACATATATCTTTTTAAAATTAGCAGTGTTTTGAAACAAAATGTATCTGTCGTGGTGCTTGATGCTTAGAAGATTATGTCTCAAGCAATTAGATTGGCCAAACTGTTGACCTTCTGAAGCCCAATGTGGTTGAGAAGGTTCCCCTCCTTCTCCTCTGGATCCCTTCTCCAAAGGAATGGATCCATATTGTTAGAAATAGAAAAGCAGCAATAAAGCAAGGAAGGCAATTTTGGACCCAAAAGTAGCAAAAGTTTATCAAAGCATCTGCAAATCCACCAGGTGAATCCGGATCAAAGCATGCAAGAGGTTTTATGCCCCTTCTCCCATCACTCAACACTGTCCTGCTTCTCCATTGGCTGGTTACTAGCAAGCTCTCAACCTATCTGGAGTGCCTGTTCAACAATATGGCCTTAATGACCTCCAAGCTTTCCAACGTGCGTTGAAAACCCATCTTTTCCAGCTAGCCGGCCTGGCCTGATACCTCAGGGTTAAATTTAATTTGTTAAATTAGTTGTAATTTTAAATTTTAAATTCAATTCATTTTAATCGCTGATTTTAATACCAAACTAATCTGATTTTAAATTGTCAGCTTTATATAATCATTTTAATTGGTTTTTAGATTATCTATGTATGTTTTTTATCTGCTGTGCACCGCCACAAGTCCCTTGGGAGAGGGGGCGGTATATAAATTTTGAAATTAAATTAAATTAAATTTCCCCAGCAACCCCCTATCTCCATGGCCTGGTGTGATTGTGCATCACTAACTTTCCTTTGATCTTTTGCATAAATTGGTTATATTTTGAAATGTGCCAGTTAAGCTATTGCTCAGAAAGCCCCTCCCCTTTTCTTTCTAGACTTTTCTGAAACACATTATTCACTGTAAGAAAATACTGTTTTCACTAGTTGCTCAAAAAGTGTCTTAATTTTCTGGTTCCTTATTTTCTTTATTTATTATGCAGAAACAAAAGCTGTAATGAAATATTATTTTAGAAACAATACTTTATCTTCCACAAGATGGGGATCTCATACCTGCCATGGCTGCAGCCTTGGAGCCCCCAACCTCTCTTTGCCCCCCTTCCTTCCCCTCCTCGATCTGGAGGAATAGGCAGCCTTCAAGGCATAGACAAGAGTCTGAATGAGACTGTAGAAATGGAAGTAATTTGTGATCCATCTTCTGTTCCTTTTCTTCTGGGCCTCCATTGGGGATTTCTGGGTGCATCTTCTGTGGCCTTTAACGGAAAAGACATTTTTTGAAAGAGAACAGTGAAAATAATGATTTTGAAATGGATCTTCCACAAAGATCTGGGGTTCAAAAGCAGAATCTTTTGGCCTTTCTTTTTTCAGAAAATTAAAGATCCAAATACTGTGGACGTATTTGTTCAGTCTGTGCTTTTTCAATTTAAATGCTCCCAAAGCTGTACCGATCCAGACTTTTCCTTCAACGGGTCCTGGCAGACGCATAAATGTTAAATGGAAAGGAAGAATTCTCTCCCAAATGGAAACACGTTCTATGAAGTTAACAAAGACATTGACTTGTCTCCACTTAGAGAGGGCCTCCCTGAGTGTTGCTGTATATCCAGTCTTTGAGAATCGTTGTGATATAACCACACAAATTCCATTCCTGACAAGCATAGGATTAAAAATCCTCACGAAATTCTCTCCCTTCTCTGTGTCTGAAGCAAAGAGGCCAATCAAGGTCCATCTGAAATGGAGGAGCAGTTGGACAATTGCTGGGTACTGTAATCCTTCTTTGGGGAGCATCTGGTGGAAAAAGGGAAATTTGCTTTTATCACTCAGAGCCTCTGAACCAGTTTTAAGAGTTATCTGAAAAAGTAAGGAAGAAAGTTGTTACATGGAGATAAAGTCCAAAACTTCATTTTTTAACAAATTCAATTTGGCAATGATGAACAAATTAATTATTGTTGATTAACAATTGTGCCATAGCAAGAAACAGAATATTAAATACAAACCACTAACAACACTGTATATTAAAATGGAATACAAGAGACAAATTAAATAAAAAGTACAAGAATAAAAAAAACATTTCTGTATCAGTCCTACAATTGCAATCAGAGCCACAGGTCCAATTGCAATCCTATTGCAATCAGAGCCACAGGTCTTTGGAGATTCTCAGTCATCCAGGTCATGGTTATCCCAAAGGTGCTTTTTCAAGAGGTAACTGATTGCACTGATTGGAATGTATTTGAAGACACCTCTGCAGACTTAGATGAACTCATAGATATTGTAACAACATATGTCAGCTTCTATGTGTACCAACCAGTAACTTGCAAATGTACTGTAATAATAAACCTTGGTTCACAGCTAAACTTAAGCAGCTACAGCGTTCCAAGGAAGCCTATAGAAAAGGTGATAGAATGCTTAAAATCAGGCCAGAAACATATTAACCGAGAGATCAGAGCAGCAAAAAGCAGTTACTCTGAAAAGTTAAGGAATCAGTTCTCAACAAATGAACCAGCAAACATGTGAAAAACTCTTAAAAATATCACCGGTTATGTCAAACCTCCTTCCCAGGCTGAAGGTAATCAACAACTAGCAGATGACCTGAATGTGTTTTACTGCAGGTTTGAGAGGAAACCACAGCCACCTATCTTCACAACCCCCATCTGAGACACACCATCAAGCCTCCTTCAACTGATCCCATCCCATTGGGCTCACAACCTCTGGTGATCACAGAAAAGGAAGTGCTAGATCTACTCCACAGACAAAAGTCAGGAAAAGCACCACACCCACAAGATAAGATCCTTGCTTAAAAGTCTGTGTTAAAACCAACTGGCCCCCATCTTCACCTGAATCTTCAACAAATCACTAGAGATGTGCCATGTTCCTTCTTACTTCAAATGCTCTACTATCATCCCAGTGAATGAGGAACTGAATGACTACAGACTAGATGCTCTAACATTTGTAGTTATGAAAACCTTTATAAGGCTAGTGCTATCCCACCTGAAAACCATCACAGATCCACTGTTAGACCCTTTGCAATTTGCATACCGAGCAAATAGATCAACAGATGA
>JAEANM010026009.1:0-10828 GCA_017656035.1 Myanophis thanlyinensis
TCAACTGATGCACTATAATTGGAAGATGGTTTTATGTTTTTATGTTTTGTTTGTATGTATGTATGGTTGTTTGAAAAAAAAAGTAAAAAAAAAAGAGAAGCTTGTGATCTGAGTGAAGGCCTGGGATTGTTTGCCAGCTCTGTGTTTTCTCCCTTACATTCATCGCTGGAAGGGTAAAAAGAATTAAAGTAGACTCATTGCAACCTGCAAAATATTAAACCAAATATTTGGGTGTAATTCTTATGCCTTTTAACTAGAAAAACAAACATGAACTGCAGGAGAAATCACCCAGTCCATTAGGGAGTTTTATATGATATTTAAAATGAATTAGGAACCTTTTCGTTAGACGTTTCTGTAGAAGGACACGGGGAAAGAAAATCAATCTAATCATGATTTATTCAGTAACCCAACTCCCTTCTCTTAAATTGACTTCCCAATAAGTACGTTTGTAAGCACAGGATCCACGTTCGATTTCAATGGAATTTAGAAATATTTTCTTACTTTTTTATCTCTCCATTTTTATCTCTCCATTTAAACACAACGATCTGTCAAACAGGGTTTCGTGGATACAAAGCCTTCATACAAATTAGAGATATTTTCTAAAAATCCAAATTAAGACATACGCATTAAGGAATTATAATAGCTCTCTAATTCGTGTTAGTGAAAGATTTCCTTTGGCCTGTTGGATTGGGCACAAAAAAACATCTTTTGGGATTTTCCTAAAAAAGTTATTTCTAATTTTCATCCCACCAAATTCTTTTTTTTTAATTGAAGGACTCTCCCAGAAAGAAGGGGGTCAACTTGTTCTCCAAAGAAACTTAGAGCAGGGCAAAAAGTAATGGATGGAAGCTTCACAAAGGGAGATCCAATTGAGAAATTTCCTAACAGAGAGAACAATTAATCAGTAGAACAGCTTGACTCCAGAAATTCTGGGTGCTCCATCACTGGAAGGTTTTAAGAAGAGACTGGATGGATAGCCATTTGTCTGAAATGGCATAGTGTCACCTGTTTGAACAGAGGGATGGACTAGAACAGGGGTCAGGAACGTATGGCTGGCGAGCCAGGTGGCTCTTTTGAGAATTTAATCTGGCTCGCAGGAAAAAATAACAGTCTCGTCACCGGAAGCCCTTGTGGGCAAGCGACATCGTGGCCGCCATTTTGAAAATGGGCAGAGTGGCGACCGCCATTTTGGATGACACACAAGGAAGCTGCAAACGCAGCCTCTGGCCCCAGCGACTATTTCAGGCAACCTGGGGACCCTGGAGACAGCACCATTTTGGAGGCCACGTGTGTTCAAAGCAGCCTCCCTCGCTGGCTGGCAAGCTTTACGGGTGAGCGATGCCGTGGCTGCCATTTTGGAAGAGGGCAAAGTGGCGACCGCCATTTTGGATTTATTTTATTTTTTATTTTATCAAGATTTATTCACAAATTCACCTTTGTGGAGAGAGCAGGTTCTGCGGTGTGTCTAATTATATGGCTCTTACTGAAATAAATTTCAAAATATTTTGCTTTCATGGCTCTCTGAGTCAAAAAGGTTCCCGACCCCTGGACTAGAAGACCCCCAAGGTCCCTTCTAATTCTGTTATTCTGAGGCCTGATTGGTGGGCAACACTCTCTGCATATTTAAACATCCCCTTTGGCTTTGCAACAAGGAAATGTTTAGAATTGGCTGCTTACACTCCCTTGGAGTGAACTAATCTAGGGAGGAATGACAAATCAACTGAGCAAAAGAGGGTGGAAGGAATCAATACATCCAAGAGGGTTGAATTCAAATTTACCTTGCTAAGTAAATTTTACAATATTTAAATCTGCCACTCAGCACCAGTAGTAGGCTAACGCCATTATCATAATTTATTAACTACCTCTTTTGTTCTCTGTAGTAATACATTGTGTTTCCATGCTGTGTGCTTTTTTTTTTTCCTGTGACCTAATTTGCTTAAAAGGAAACTCTTATGACTCCCTTGTTGTAATAAATGAAATGTTAATGAAGAACTAGAGAGAAATTCCCTCTGCATTAAGTTCTTATTCCCAGGAACATCACCAGAAATGTGTTTCCTGGTTCTGACAATAGCTGCAATGTTCTAATGGTGGCAAAGCCTCATCATGCTAAGTGGATCTGATGGGAAAATAGTTAGAAAAGGCATGTTTGCCAGGGATGGACTGTGGGAAGCTCTCTTTGGCAAGAAGCACTCTGTTTGTATGGCTGTGACCCAAATCCATCCTGCCTTCCTTCCTTCCTTCTTTCCTTCCTCTCTCTCTCCCTCCCTCCCTTCTTCATTCATTCCATGGGTGGGAAGCAAAAAAGCCATCCCACTTTATGAAATGAAATATTTGTGGACATTTGGAGCAATTTCTCCTCCTGCTGCTTCTCTGGAAAATGTGTTCCTCTAAGTAACTTTTATTTAGGATCCCTGGGAAATAGGAAAATTCGCCCAGATCTCCAAACTTAATATGCTTGGAACTGGTTAGGTTGGGTGGAAAGGCAGAATGAATCCAGATCAGCAACTAAGACAGAAACCTGTGGGGCTGAAAAGTAAGCATTTGAAGGCACGTGCAAGAATTTTTGCTTACTTCCCTTGATTTCTACAGCCACCCATCTCAACCAAGTGGCTTTGGGTGGCATACACTACTAAAACTATAAAGCTGTTAAAACAACCAAAGGCAAGTGATAAAAACATCTGAAAAAAAAATAAGTTCCTACTGCAGCTGAGATAATTAACCGCCTAAGAGGGAAGCCAAGACACAGGGTCTGAATACAT
Organism: Myanophis thanlyinensis; assembly: GCA_017656035.1. Classification (NCBI taxonomy): domain Eukaryota; kingdom Metazoa; phylum Chordata; class Lepidosauria; order Squamata; family Homalopsidae; genus Myanophis; species Myanophis thanlyinensis. Next base: position 2,760 of record JAEANM010026009.1, read on the forward strand.
TATGAGTCACAAGCTCAGATATATAACCAAGTTATCAACACCTTTATGAAAGGTCAACGAGGTTGGGGTCATTCAGATGTCTGATGGAAAAGATGCCACACTGAGGTGGCTACTACAGAAAAGGCCCAACTGCTACTTCCCTCCAGTGACCTTCTCTAGCTGATGGGATTTGCAAACCTGCCCAATCTTCTGGATCAAATTGGATAAATATGTTGGAAGAAATATCCATCTGGGTTCAGTTCTAAGTGGGGATAAAGACATTGGAGACATGGAGACAATTTGGAAAGATGGTTTATTGGTGAACAGGTCCACATTGTTTGAGGTCCTGGGCAAAAAGCACATGGGTGAGAGAGAGGGATAGATTTACACCCTCTCTTGGGCTATGGCCTTGCTTTCTGTTCCTGTAGCAAGGGCAAGTATCCTGATTTATTGTAGGCTCCAATGTGGCCATGGGCCATAATTCAAGTTTGGTTGTAGTTTTTGGGCTTTGTTTGTGCCAGGTGGTGAATTGGGTAATCCCATCATGTCCTGAGGGTGAAGGTCTTTTGTGTTGTAGATAATCTGGCCCAGACTTTTGTCTTGTAGATAGGTTGGCCTCAGTGGTGCAATGGTTAGGCTGCAGTATTGCAGTAGTGAAGTATTTCTGCTGTCCGCTGGTTCAAATCCCACCAGGCTCAAGGTTAACCCAGCCTTCCATCCTTCCGAGGTGGGTAAAATGAGGACCCAGATTGTAAGGAGCAATATGCTGATTCTGTAAGCCATTTAAAGAGGGATGGAAAGCACTATAAAGCAGTATATAAGTCTAAGTGCTATTGTTATTGGCATCAATATTGCTGCTGGGGTGGGGCAGGGAGTTGCGGTTCTGAGTTTGTCTTTAGAAACATGTTTTTCCTTTAGGGAAAATATATTATTTTGCCTTTTTAGTATTTCCTAGAATATTTCATTCTCCTAGGAGAGGGGTGGGTGCTAACTTCCTACAGGTAGAAATTCTTAGAAAAAGATGGTCCCACAGGGGCCAATCTCAAGCCATGTAGGGTTTTACTCAACCTGAGCAGAACCAGAAAGAACAAAGAACTCTAAAGCACATTTCCACCAAAAGATTGTACCTCCATGTAGAGAGTTTAACATTTCATTGGTGGAGAGTTGATCATCTCCTATCAAGGCTTAATAAATAAAAGACCTTTTATTCTTTGGAAATCTCTGTAGTAAATGTTTTGAATATAAGCAGGAAGTGTATTTCCCATATTCTTTCTTTTTTTTAAAGGTGAAATTGGAAGATCAACGAACACGTCCTGAAAGCAGAGGTAGCACACGTGAGTCAATCAATTGAAGTTAATGAGACTGAATAAGTAGAGGAGGGTCAAATTGAGGTGTTACTCTTCACTGAGTTGTTAAATTGAGGTGTTATTTTTCATTATGAATGAGAAGAACTCCCATTATGTCAACCTCATTTACCTGATTTCATAACCCTCCAGTGCATCCAAACTTTTGATTAGCCAAATGTTCTTTGTTGGAGAAGACATTTGTAATCTAGCATGGACCATGAGTCACTTTGCATTCTGAAAAGCTGTCCTAAAGCAGGAGCTTTGAGAAAGTTTGTAGAGAACTTCTACAAACTGTAAATGATGAGCCACAGAATTGCCATCCTTTTCTTTTTTCTTTACATATCAAGAATTTCCATGGATTCTTTGAAATGGTAAGAAACCTCAACTGAAAAAGATGATGATGTGAAATAAGACAAAGTTTTCTATTTAAAAAAAAGATGATAAAAAGCCATACAGTCATTATAGTATGGCCTTAATAATGGAGAAATAACAAATTCTCTCCTTTTTTTTATTTTTTTAACATATCAAAATCCCATTGTCCATTAAACTGTGTCATCCAGGTATAAACAATTTGCTTAATAATAAATATAGTTTACAATATAATATTCTTTGGGTTAATATTCATTCCATAAAGTTTACAATAATAATGATTATAACAGTTTTTTTCTATTCACCTTTAACAACTCTCCTTTATTTTGATGATCCTCATTAAATTCCATATTTCTAATTCCTGTTTTTATCTAACCATTGGTAAAATACATTCCATATCATGTAATATTCAGTTTGTTCTTTTCCCTTAATTGTCAACGTCAATCATGGAAAATAACAAATTCTTATAAACAAGAATTTTCTTCGTCAGAAACAGGGCACTGGCTACCAAAAAATAATAATAATGTATATTGTAATCAATTCAAAGTATTTGTAAAACTTTGTAAAATTCTTGATTTTTTTTTTCATTAGAGACTTATATCACTCTGCAATCACATTAATTTTGTGCATCGGACACTTGGAATCCATCTGGATGGTTAGCTCAAGAGGGGAGCACATTTATTTAATTCCAACAAAACCACAGTCAAGGCTGGGAACAATACATGTACTTATTGTTGTGGCCTTCCAGCTGCCAGCGGAGCTAGTGGCAAACTTGGACAATGAGGAGGTTAGGGAGGACCTTGGACCAGTCCTGGAGTCGGGGGAAGGCTCTGATGGGTGCTCTGCATTGGAGGCAGATATGGGGCCAGGGCCATCCGACAGTTATCAGCTGCTTTTGGAGTCAGAGATCAGTGTGGAAGAAGAACAGCTGGAGCCTGTTTCAGATGGGTGTGTGCACAACGCTGGGAACAACCAAGGATAAGGGGTCAACTCAGAAGTAAAGGCACAAGTGGATGCTGAATGGCACAGTACCAATTAAAAAGGGTTTTTTTCAGGACCAAAAGCCTGTTTCATGATTCTGTTAAGCCTGGTTCATTGTTACAATGAACAACTCCTATTGGATTGAATAGGGTTTCATTTTAGTAGTCCAAAAACCACGTTTATCCGATTGCTTGATACTTAGAGTAGTTCAATCCAGAGAGCTACTAAAGTGAAACAAAGAAAGGAATTTTTTTCATGTTATGTCCCCATTCTATTAACAGTCACATTACCTGAATGAAATCCTGTACTTAGGTTAATTAAATATTTGCATATCCAAAGCTTACTACTATGGATGTTATTTGTGATGAACAATATATCATGTAAATAGCAACAATAAACAAATCTCTATCATCTATAGCGGACCCTATTGAGCCTTTCAAAATAAGTTGTTTAAAAGAACTATTTCATACTAACACTTGTTAGTACTTGTTTAATATCTGTCTCCCCATTAATTCCTGATTTGGGTGTCATCTGACACCCATTTCTTCATCCAGTCTTTTAGTAAGCTAACCTGAATGCTATGCTTCAGGTTTTCACTGTTTTTTTTTTTTTTAAAGACAATAGCATTGTTAAAGGAAAGCTGTTGTGATAACTTTTCAGAAAGCTTTCTTAGGAGACTAATTTAACCTTGATATATAGGTTGAGCTGGAGGCAGAAATGAAAAACAAACAAACAAACAAACCACTTCCTCCTATTAAAGCTTTAATTCTAATGAATAATACCTTACAATCTCTCTGATACACAATAAAAGCTACAGCCGGTGTGGCACGATCAGGTTGGTTTTGCATGAAAATTGCAAAATTCCCTTTCTCTGTCTAGTTTATACCTCATTAGCACACAGAATCTGGTCTATTGGCCAAGCTGTTGGGCAGCCTTTGACACAGGTTGACCTCCCACCCAAGCCTGTCCATCACTTCCACTCCATCGTGAAGCCGAACATGATGAATGCCAATATAAGTATGCCATCCCACTTTTTTTCCCCTAGCAAACAGATTAATCTTTTCACAATTATTTCCGAGAGAGAGAGAGAGAGAGAGAGAGAGAGAATAAAGTGCAAATCTTAAAGGATTCACAAAATCAATTTGGGAATAGTTGCATTCACACTATGTCAGAAACATTTCCAGGATGAAAAGATTAACCAGTGACATCACTGTGGCCTGTGGGACACCTGGTTTGTGGGGCTTCTTTCACATCTCCTGTAGGAGTTGGAATGAAGGATGGACGTTCACTCTACCCCTTGGCAGACCTTAGGTCTTGCTACTTGTCCTTCCAGTGTCCTAACCACCCAAGCCACTATGTAGTAAAAAGAAGGTGGCATGTGCATGATAAAAATTGAATAAACAAATAAGATTAATGACATTGTTTTTTGTTCTCTCTTTTATTCTTTCTTTTGTCTTTTTCTTTTCATTTAATTCATGAATAAATATGTTCTTCTCTTAACTCCCCCTTTAAAAAAAGGGCTATGAGATTCTCTGATGTGAGATAAGTAACCATTGCAATGTAGTTAGTTTGTGATTCCCTGGTTGTCTCTGCGGGGGGAAAAAGGTGTAATAAACTCTTCATAACTCACTCCTGACTCAACATGTACAGGCTGCTTTCTCTGTTCAAAGATGGAAGACTAGAACTCTTACTGAATTCTCATCTGACAACCTTTTTTAACGTGGCTTTAATGACTAATGATTATTTCATATTATCTTTGTAAACTGCCCGAGCCTTCAGGAGAAGTCTGCCTAATGCAAAATAAATAAACAAGAAACAAACAAACAAACAGCTAAGTGAACATTGGTTGGTATTTGGAGATTTGACTCATTGCATTTTGTTCAATCATGTTTACCCTAGCCGAGTCATATTTACCAAAAATCATGATCTAATTAACCAGTTAGACTATTAAAGTCTAATGATATGGTCAGATGTCAGGTGGTTCATTATTTTTTTCCATATTTGTTTTTAACTTTGGCCAATCAGGAAATACTTTTTTTTATTAAACCTAGTAAGTTACAAACAAAGAAATCAAGTGGGACTAACCCAGATGTAACTGAAACAGAATTGCAAAAGCTAAACGTGCCTGCTACTACAACATGTTTAGATGGAGAATTATCCATGGACCTATAAATAGATTACTCATGGTTTATGCTATCTCTGGAGAGGTAGGTAGGAATCAATCCTCATTGGTTTCTGTGCTTTATTGGATGATACTGATCCAAATTCTTTGCTTGCTTCTGGAAGGCATGTTTAGGTTCGAAGGATCAGACTAGAGACAATTTGGAAGGATCTTCTGGTGAATTGCCACCATGTTGGTTCTTCTAATGGCGTTGAGATGGGGATGCAAAGAATGAACAGGCAAGTCAGTTTTAGCAAAGCTGCTATAGAATTAAATATGAACTTTCACTGCATTTCATTTTAGGGTTAGGGTTAGGGTTTTAACAGTTAAAAGGGACCTTGTAGGCCATCTAGTCCAACCCTTTACCCAAGCAGGAAATCCTACACAATTTCTGATAGATAGCAGTCCAGTCTCTTTATGAAATCCTCCAGTGATGAAGCTCCCACAACTTCTGATACATTGGTTAATTGTTCTCACTGTCAGAAAATTTCTCCTTATTTCTAGGTTGAATTTCTCCTTGATCAGTTCCCATACATTATTCCTTGTCTGGCCTTCAGATGTCTTGGAAAATAGCTTGACCCCTTCCTCTCTGTGGTATCCCCTCAAATATTAGAAGACTGCTACCATGTCTCCCCTGGTCCTTTGCTAGCCATGCCCAGTTCCTGCAACCATTCTCCATATGTTTTAGCATCCAGTCCCTTCACCATCTTGGTTGCTCTTCTCTGCACTCTTTCCAGAGTCTCAACATCTTTTTTATAGTGTGGTGACCAAAACCAGATGCAGTATTCTAGGTGTGGTCTTACTAAGGCTTTACAGAGTGGTATTAGTACCACACGTGATCTTGATTGAATCCCTCTGTTAATGCAACTTAGAATTGCATTGGCTTTTTTGGCTGCTACTGCACTCTGTTGGTTCATATTCATAGGCCTACTAAGACTACAAGATCCTTCTCATGGTTACTGTTATTATGGTTTCTCCCAGTCTATATGTGTACTTTTGGTTTTTGAGAAATCACATAATGATAGACATTTACAATCTTGTGGGCCACATTACTAACTGTAGATAGAGCATGCCTGGCCTAAGCAATTTCCCCAAGTTGTTGTGTGTTTTTTTTTTTTTTTTTTTTTTGGGGGGGGGATTTTGTGTACTTCAAGATACCCATCACTCCATGCAGCAGGAAGTTTCAAATTAATCTTGATATAATCAGCCTAAGCATTTTTGGAATAAACTATTTATGAATGTTCAGGATGAGCAGATGGAAAGTAGGTATGTATCTTGGCAGATCTTTTACTAAACAGCATCAAGTTCCAAAAGAGACTGTAGACCCCCTTGGTGTTTGTGTGTTGCTTGCCAGCTAACTTCTAAAAAGTACTTTTCTTATTCCTTCTCTAGCAAATGATTTAGCTTTTATCTATTTGGCAGCTATAACTGAGCACAATACAAAATATAGCACAAATAGGACTATCTGGTTTATAAAATAAAACACAATATCCAATTGAAATCAAATTATTCCTCAGCACAGGAACTTAGCCAAAAACTTGGTTCCATTGCTAACATTTAATAGGCATAATAACTTCAACTAAATATTATTTAAGACAGATTGATTAAAATAATCAACAGCATGATATACGTAAATCCCATTTCTAAAGTGTAGATGTGATTTCAACAAAAGTTATGACACACAATCCAGGGTTTATATGGATTGTCATAAATTAGTATCAACCCATCAAGGGTGAGCAATCAAATAAGGAAGCAAAACATGTAAAGATTAATTTTACAGGGTTAATCCTGTGAATAAAGCAGTTGTTTCTAGCCTAATCTTTATTGCCTTGCTCACAGAAACTGCCTCTCCCCTTATTACATTGTAACTTTGGTGAAGTTTAATTCTGTGCTTGGGGATGTTTAATCCTGTGGCCACACCCACAGAACTGGTAGTAAAAAAAAAATTGAATTTCACCACTGCTTAGGTTACAACCAAAGAGTTGAAGACAGTGGATTCTACTGGTTTCTATAGGTATGTCAAAGGTCAAAGGTGAGCTGTTGAAGTCCTGGGGAATAAAATTAAGAAGAGCTCTTGATCGATAGACTTGGTCCCTTGTTCAGGTTCATTAACTATGCAAGTAAAACATGAAAATACACAAAAACGCTTGTATGAGGAAACTAACTCTACACTAAGAGCTCAAATCGAGGTGGAGTACGTACAAAGATCTAATAGGACTTTTGGGACCTCTTCTCAACTTAGTCTATATCTACTGGCCATAATATTTTAATGGAATAATGACCAGCGGGAATAGATAGTCACTGAAAACCAATTGAAGTTGCTTCTTCAGAGGTTCAGCTGATGGGTATTTCACTACATTTGCTTGGGTATTACAGAACATAAGATGCCAGGACATGTCAATAGCTAAGACACTAAGATGGTGTCTGTGTTGGAAAGTATATTGTTGTGCCTTGGATTCAGACTGGTTTCAGGGTAAGGAATGATTGTTGAGATAGGCATTCAGGGACCCTCATTCTTCCTTGCTGAAGGAACAGAGAAGATTGGAGTTCTTTGTTTGAAAATTATGATAACAGAGTATCTATTGAGTATTTGGGCTAACCAAAGCTTTGGGTGGTCCTTCTTAGATCCCTGGTCTAAAAATAGAGTCATCTTCCAAGAATCCATCCATCATTTATTGCCTAATGCGCTAAGATCTCCCCTACCTTCACCCCTTTTTTTCCAGCCCAGAAATAGTCTGAAGTCTACCTAACTTACCGGCGGTTGCGTAAGCATTTCACTGCATATCATACCATGTATGACTGTATATGTGACCAATAAATTTGAAATTGAATTGAATTGAAGTTTAAGAAAGGAATTCAGCAATAAGTGGGAGAGCGATCTCTGTTTCTGCCTCCAGAAACAACTATTAAGCAAGCACTATGCTAATGGTTTTAAAGAAATAAAATAAAAATAAAATTTGGCCCATACAAAAGGAAGTGAACGGATAATGACAACTGGCTTAGCTAGGATACAAATACTGTATACACCAGATAAACATATGAAGAAGAGTGCATGGATTGCTAAAAAAGTTGGTGACTGTAGAGTTTCATGAGATCCACAAAAGGACAAAGCTGATTTGTTTAAAGAAAAAGAAAAGTCAAAAGATGAAGCAGGAAATCGATCTATGGCAGAAACAAGATGGCTTGAAAAGATTTCCTTTCCTTTCCTTTCCTTTCCTTTCCTTTCCATTCCT
>JAEANM010026011.1:0-10828 GCA_017656035.1 Myanophis thanlyinensis
ATAAATAAATAATAAATTGGATCAGTTGCTACTTTGAAACCCATATGTTATTATTGTTGTTAATTATCCTGCTGAGAACACAAATGTTAAATTGTGTTAAATTGTAATATGCACATTTAATTGGTGTTTATTCCAAAAGTAATCAAATTAAACCTTACTACTACTCTTAATTTTGTGTTTAGACTTGGTATAGTGTCAATTCAAAAAAATTGCTGTCTGAGAATAAGATGGCACCCATCAGGGCAAAGCCTATTTTAACACTACGACTTAAAATAGGGCAGGATGGCAAGTTAATTTGCATAAAATTGTCATGTTGTCCTCAACAATTTCACATCAAATGGTTGCCCTTCTTTACCAAACCTGACCGAAAAGGCAAAAGAAGAAACTGTAATAGGAAATGTCTACCTGCTTATCCATTTCTCTCTCTATATATACAACTTTATTCTTGTCTTATTTATCTCTTTTGCTCTTTTGACTTCAATAAGTTTTATTCTGAAATGAGAGGTAACGGAGAAAGCCACTTATCTATCTGATGCTTATTCAAAGCTTATCTGAACTATCTCTGTCTCTTAGGTCTGAGGGATTTCTTACTTCCTATTTAGGGATATATTAGGCAGATTTTATAATCAACAATCTTTTTGGTTCTTTTGTCAGCAGTGATCCAAAGATTAAAAAGTATGAAAAGATAAAATGTACTGTGGGACATCTTAATTAAAGATGTTTTCTCTGTAAGAATGGAAGGGCTAGGTTTTTGAACAAAGTTGTATTTATATTTCAGTATCTGCATCTTCTACAGTAGAGACCTTCCTGTTTGCCCAATGAGATCTCACAACATGTAAGGCTTGTGGTGAATAACAAAATGAAGTAGAATTGCTTTTAGAAAGAATCAGAATCTATTTCAGAAGGACAGGTCCTAGTTCTGTAAATTACATTGATTGGATTCATCATAATGAAATGATTTCAGTGTTGTTGACTATGCAGCCATGTTCTCAGAAGATATCCCAATCTTACTTCAGAAACTTTTAATAAACATTCATTTATTAAATATCAAATGCCATCAACTGACAATGTGTTGATACAAAGAGAATATCACATTATATGCAACCAATCAAAGCAATGCACTTAAATACACTGCAAAACAGTGGGACATTTAAGACTGCATATGAATAATTAGGGGATTCAGAACAGCTACAATTCCCTGACAAGATCATCACCATGGGATCTATTTCCTATAAAAATTCTGCCCTATTTTCCAAGCAAATATCTACAATGCAAGAAGACTTAGCTTTACTTACATTAAAAACCTATTTGTTCCAACAGGCCAGTCTGGCCTAAGTACTATTGGTTGGGTTTTTAAAAATTATCTTTAAATCAGTTTTTTAAATTTGTAATTTCTAACCGTTTTAAATTTTTAAATTTCTAATCTTCTATATCAGGTTTTTAATTTGATCGGCCACCTAAATTAGTTAATTTTAATTTGTTTTTAACTGTCATCTATGTTGTATTTCTTTTAGACGGCTGTACACCGCACCGAGTCCGTCGGGAGAGGGGGCGGTATAGAAATTAAATTAATAAATTAATAAATAAATGGCGCAATCCTGGAAACAATGCCAACCCCCCCCCCTGCAATCCATAACCACCACTCAGTTTTCACAAGGGTCCAGCTGAATTTTTCAGTTTTGAAATAATCTTCCAGTTATGAGGGAAAAAATGAATTATATCTATGTTATATCCCTAAGCACCTGAAAGAGAGGTGTGGTATGAAACTGAAGGAGTAAAATAAAGAATAAGAGTAATAATTTATGTGTTGCACTGATGATGAAAACAGGACCACAAGCAAATCCACACTGCTGTCTATGCATCAGTTCATATTTTCTTTTCTTGACCTCAAAATTTGGATAACCTTCCATTACATTTTCTTTTTGTGTTTTTCTTTTTTTTAAAAAGCTTACGTATGTTTTGCAGATTTTTAAAATAGCTGGCTCATATATATTTTTATCTAAGACTGAAGATTGCAATGATCACCTTTCTGTGTTCACAGATAGCTGACTCAATGCATGGTTTCTAGTATAATTTTTAACCAAGTAGGAATGTTGAATGTTAGTCCACTGCCAGTCTCTATCGCTGTATCAGCCAAGCCAATGTGGACAGGAAAAACAAAATTCCCTAAGAAAAAATGTGGCTGGTTCCCCCAGAAAGTGGGGCCAGATTGAAATTGCCATTCTGGCTCAATCATGGCACAACTGGGACCACTTTTATCCAGCTCAATGCCTGAGAATTTCCAAACAATGCTGAAGCCATCCGCCAAGCGATTGTATGCCAATATCACCAACATGGCATGTTTACTGGCGCGCCTACAACTGTTATTGGACCAGGCATCACTGTGGAAGAAGAAAAGGGAAGATGAAAAACATCTCATTAGGGCATCCAAAGTTCCTCTTCTTGCGGAAAAGCCTTGTGCTGTGTTTCAGAAGGACCTACTGGGGTAGAAATAATCTGCTCCAAACAAACACAGATAATGCCCTGAAACACGAGATTACAACGCAAAGATAGATGAGCCTCGTCACAGAGAGTTGAGGCAAGGCTCAAGGACATTCATTTTGTGGCGTCACAAAATGAAGAGGTAAATCGATAGGTTGTTTGCCATAGATAAGCCGTTTGGACAAGGATTTAAAATCTATTTCCATGAACTCAAATTAGGATCTGTACACAAAAGGTCACAAAACACAACTGAACCCATTTTAGTTTCACTTATGATTTCTGGATTCCTTTCCACAAATCAGTACCCCTTGTTTCAGGGTAGCTAGATTTGTGATTAAGAATTTAATCTACGTTTTCATATGAGTGATCTTCTGACATTTTAAATTTCCAGTTAAAAAACAAGTCTTATCCGTTTTTATATCATTTTCCATACCACAAGTGACATTTCAATATGAAACAACAACAGATTATTTAGCCATGCATATTTTACTACCTAAACAGATAATAATCTTTTTTACAAATCAAATTTCTTAAATTTGTAGACAAGACACAAAAAGCCTGCCTGCCTGAAAGTAACACAGATGATCCTCAACATACAACTGGGAATGGAACTTACGTCGTTCAGCAACACAGTCATTTAAATGAATCTGACCTGATTTTACGATCTTTTTGCTTCAGTTGTTAAGCGAGTCACCACAATTGTTAAGCAAATCTACACTTGTTAAGAGAACCCAGCCCCACCCCATTGACCTTACTTCTGGGGAAACGTTTTGTTTCATTATGTACTGTACTGTATATTGTTGAAATGACAATAAAGCCGACGTGACGTGACTTGACTTGACTTGTTGGAAACCCACTGGGAAAGTTCAGAAATGGCAACTACATGACCCTTGGATACTGCAACTGTTGCAAATACATTCTGGTTGCCAATCACCTGAATTTTGATCACATGACCTCTGGGACACTGTGACAGTCAGAAGTGGAAGGACCGATTATAAATCACTCCTTTCAGAGCCTAACATCAATCACCTGTAGCAGTCCTCTAAAAACCACCAGTCAAGCGTTTCCCAATACTACTTTACCATATCTTAGTCCAGGGGTCCCCAACCCCCAGGTCATGGACCAGTCCTGAAAAACCACTTAATTCAGTAATGATGCAGAAGTCAAAGCAACTCTCAACAAAATACAGTGGTACCTCTACTTACGAAATTAATCCATTCCAAAAGCCATTTCGTAACTGGAAAATTTCGTAAGTAGAGACTCTTTTTACCTGTAAATGCCCTAATCTGTTCTTCCACGGGCAGGAGCGGGCAGGCGCGGCTGTGCAGTGGCAACGCTGGCTCTTCTCCCGCCACCCAGGTGCTGCTGATGGGGAAAAGTGGCTCCGGCAAGACGAGCATGCGCTCCAACACGGGATTTAGCCAACTAAATCCCGCAATGGAGCGCATGCTCAGAGCTGGCGTTGCCTGCTGCGGAGCCGCGCGTGCCCCCCCGCCGCCGCCCCCTGCTTGAGAACAAGTACAAGATACTTTCGTATCTTGGAACATAATTCATAAGTAGAGACTACTTTTTTCCTCAAAAAAAAATTTTGCAAATCGAAATTTTTGTAACTAGAGGTCTTCGTAACTAGAGGTACCACTGTACTGTGAAAACATATACATTTTTGGTCAATAAAGATTATCAGCAGACTGAAATGAGTAACGTAACTAACTGAGGCACTGGTCCCCAATCTTTCTGGTGCCAGGAATCATACAAGATGATTTTTCCTTGGACCAGAGTGGGGTGGGAATGGTTTCATACACAATCTATATCCTGTACATACATAGATGAAACTTAGCTCACTAACCTGCCACTTATGTGGCCTGTGGTCTGTTAGATACCAGGCCAAGCAGAAATGGTGTGGAGGTGAGATAGGGCAATGGCACACATGCCCACAGAGAGGGCTCTGAGTGCCACCTATGGTGTGTGTGCCATAGGTTTGCCATATTATATCTTTACTGAAATAAGAATTGGTGATTAACGCATGCAACAGGGCCCTAGCAAGGTGTCTTGGAAAAGCTAAGAAGAACCATCAAGCAGGCAGGCACAGATTAGGTTGCGGATTCTCTCGCATTTAGGAAACAAGGCAAGGTGATGGCGAGAGAATAAGCTCTGATAAAACATCGCGTCTTGATGTATCCCTTTATCAGTATTCAGAACACATCCTCATATAAAATCTGTAGTAACCCTCTGGAAAACAGAATACGCACAGTAGCAAGATTACAAAAAAAGAACTGCATTGCTATGCCATTTGCTTGTGTCAAGGGAGGGTAACAATGGCTTCTTGGTAAGAAATTTTCAAGGAGGGAAGAGAAAAGCAAAGGCATTAGAGCAAAAGGTATTATGTAACCACAATTCTGTGCAGCTTTGTTTTCCCCAGCATCACAGCTGCTACGCAGACTAGAAGGGTTTAGTTACACTAAAAATACAAACAATACTTGCTTTTAAAAGGCTGAATTCCTTAAAAAAAAGGAGTTCAAATATGGTATATAGATGATTATGCATTCATACCAAGCTGGGGAGAAACAAAAAAATGACTTCACTTTCTGAGCAAACTAAACAAACTGAACAGAATGATCTGCTCATTTTCCTGTCTTTTCCCTTTGAAATATGTTGGATTTCCAACTCTGAAAATTATCTTTCTTCAACCATGCCAGAAAATGCCAGGTAGGGAAAAAGAGATATAGGGGTTAATGGAAGAATAAATTGCAAAAAAAATCAGGGTCTTTTATTTAAAAACTTAATTTTTTTTTGCACGAGTCTCTAATTGAATTTACATATTAAATGCAAAAACATGGTTTTTGTTCATACCAAGTCATAATTGATTGAGCATATTCAGCCACTGTGGTCTAGAAACCATGATTTGTGTTTAATGTGCTGTGTGAACTCTGGAAATTGTTAATTTTAGCAAAAAGAGAGACTACTGGCTCACAAAAGAATGTGTGAATGCTGTCTCTCGGTTCCATCTTGGATCAATGATAATCTGTAAGGTGATTATGCTATCTATTATATCTGATCGTGACTGATTACTTTAAGTAAATATTTCTGAAATTTTTATACCAAGTCATTCAACCAGATGGGCATGCAATCCACATCTCCAATGTTCTGCATTTCCTAGTCATTTCCAAATAAGCTGTTGGAAAATTTGTCTCTTTGGCCTAAGGCAATGACAGAATTCCCACATTACATTAAATACTTTAAAGTAATACTTTAAATAATGACTTACAGATAATCTTCAATTTACAACTGTTCAAAGTACAAAGGGACTGGAAAAAGAATAACTTGCGTCTGATCTTCACATTTATTATGACAGTTGCAGCTTCTCTGCAGTCATGTGAGTCCGATTAGCTAAGTGGTATGAATTTACAACATTTGCAGAATCCTAGAATCATGTGCCATTTTCCAATGTGCAAATCAGGGGACGAGAGGCCAATTTACTTGTCGACCATGTGATTAACAACCACAACCAAAAAGACTGTAAAACTGAGAGCAGTCATGTGATGACTTATTTAATGACAGCATTGCTTAACAACTGAAGTTCTGGTCCCAGCTGTGGTCATAAGCTTAAGGAGAAACCAACGATACTTAAAGTCATAATAGCTGAGTTCAGAGAAGTGCACTCTCTGTCCTTTGTGATAACTGTTCAAAAAGACTGGAAGAACTCTCCCTTTAGTTTTCTATTTTCTACAGTAGGGGTCCCCAATCCATGGTCCACGGACTGATAACGGGCTGTGGCATGCCAGAAACCGGGCCATGCAACAAGCTAAGCCCCATCTGTGGGAGGCAGGCAGCATGTAAAACCATGCCCTCTCCTGTCAACGGAAAAAAGATTCTACAGGAAACTGGTTCCTAGTGCCCAAAACGTTAGGGGCCTGTCATGCCCCCATCGGAGTCGGAATCTGCAGGGAAGGATGAGTTGGAACAGCAGCCAGCAGAGATAGAGAGGGCGGCTCCATCTGCCTTGGGGGAAACTGGGGAAGGACAGAGTCAGTCCGGGCAAAGCTTGACTGAAGTAGTAGGGCCTGCAGACAGGGAAAGCTCAGAAAACAAGCAAGGATTACCCCTTCTTGATCCAAGAAGACGTAGGGGGACAGATGGCAAGATCAACACAGGTAGTCCAGGCTACGAGGGAGGAGTGTGTCCCGCCCCCTTTCACAAGGCCCATCTGGAACCTGAGATATAAGGAGGTGCTGGTGGGAGGTGCATTTGTCGGGAACAAGCGTTGAGTTTGTGGAGCCTCGTATGCAAATTGCCAAAGCCTGGAATTTAACTGTGCTGTTTTGTGGGGGTTTGCCTGTTTGCCTGTTTCATGGAAATTCTGGCCCTGGTTCCTGTAGGGATAACCTGGCTTGTTGGACTGCTGGCCCTGGTTGTTGTGTGGCTACTCTTGCTCACTGGAATATCTGCAGCCAGAGGCTTTTGAAGGTACGTGTGGGAACTTTGCTCTAGGACTGTTACTGACTGTGGGAACGGTTTGGGTCACAGTTGGACAATAAAGAGCAGCTGGACCAGTTCTTGGGCTGTGTTGCTTTCGTGCCATGACCCGGGTCATCACAGGGCCGCTGTTATACAGAATAAACATGCTGAGATCCTTGGACCATTTCTCCAAGGACTTGATTTCCAGACTTCTTCACCATCCTGCCAACCCTCGTCTTAACGGGCTCTAAATGAACTCTGACCAGGAATAGAGTACAGTATAAGAATTACTTCATGTTAATGCACTCCAACATACCATTTGCCTTTTCTAGCTGCCACAGTGCACTACCTCACATTCAGTGCACAGTGCCACTACCTCACATTCAGATGTCCTCATCAAAAATCCTGAGATACCTTTCCATGTACTACTTGCAAGCCATTCTATACATACTGTCTATCCAGATACAAAAATGGTTACACTCCATTTACTTCATTTCAACCCAATGCTCAATCGGTTTACATCTATTTTTAACCTCTCTTTAATTTACATTAGCTTAATTAATTAATTTTACTTCAAATTAAATAAATAAATTTATCTCATCTGAACAAGTGACTCCGGGCAGTGAACGAAATGAAAAAAAAAAAAAAAAAGCAATTACAAAAATTTAGACATACGTAGCAATCTACAATAAATCACACATTGTAATCATTCTGCAGACACTTGACACTCCCAGGTCTTTAAGGAGACAAAGCCACGTCTTTTAAGAACTTACAAAAAACCTGAAAGGTTTGAAACTATCCTGTGCTTTTTGGATGGAGAATGTTTTATAAAGCAGCAGAAAAAGTCCAATTTCTTCTCCTTGCATTCCTTAGCTAACGGGACCCAAAGCGTGCTTACCCTATCTGAGCAGATTGCACAGAAGAAGAAAAAAACTGGAGAAATGTGGTACCACAATTAACCAGAGATCAAACCAAGAAGAATGACAACTGGCACCTTAAATTGTATCCGGAAGCATACTGGCAACCAATGCAGCTTTCACCATCCCTCTCACTTTCATGTTATCTATAAAACTTTCTAAATGTCACCTTACTTCCCTCATTCAAGTCACTGAAAAACCCCCACTAAGCAACGTAACTCCTAGGTATGTTGATATGTTTATTTATTTATTATTAATCAAATTTATATACCACCCCCTCTCCCTAGGGACTCGGTTGCTGAAGCATTGCATTCTTGACTTCTCTCCAAGCTAACTTGGGGCGTTAATGACCATTCTTTCATTGAGGACTCTGTCAAAGGCTTTGCTGAGGACCAGATATCATACTGTGTCTGCAGCATTCCTCTTTACTAATCTTCTATCAAAGGAAGGGATATGGTGAACTTGTCTATGGAGATCCTCAATCATCCAAGTCATGGTCCTCCCAAAGGTACCTTTGCGATATACAGGTAGTCCTCGACTTACACAACAGTTTGAAGTGACTGTTCGAAGTTACAAAGGCATTGAAAAAAGGTACTTGTGACCATTTTTTCACACTTATGACCATTGCAGCATCCCCATGGTCACATGATTTACATTTGGATGCTTGACAACTGATTCACGTTTATGATGGTTGCAGGGTCCTGGGGTAATGTCACCACTGACCTAGAGAGTAACATTCATGAAAATTAGCCAAGTTCTTCTGCTGATCTATACTAAATTGCAGTTCCCTCCTTCCCCCAGTGGCAGAACCAAGATTAGCTAGGATTCTACTTCCCTTCTGACAGATGCAATAGAGAAGTTAAGACGTTCTGCCTTTTCACACCCACGATGTCACTTCATCACCTTGTAATACCCTTACCATCTCTTTGACTTGCCTTTTATTTCCAACTTACACAAAGAGCCTTGTTGTTTTAGATATCTCACACAATCCTCAATTCATTCTGAGCTTTGGCTTTTATGAAAGCTTCCGTAGACTGGTGTTTCTTACCTCTGGTTGCGTTCCCCCCTTTTCTTTTCTTTTTACATAGGCCATTTTTTTCTTGTTTTCTATTTTTATATATCCATACTAGCTTTTTTTAAATTATTTCTCATACTTTTTTCTTGTTGGGGAATTATTTATGATTAGGCTACCCGGATCTCATTTCACAAAACTTTAACACTGTTCCTGAATAGTTTCCTTCCTAATGATTTAAAGCTAATGGAACTGACCAACCTTTCTTCAGAATTGATCAAGGTCCAGTTGAAGTCTTCCTAATTCCTCCTCCTCTAAGTATCATAAACTCTAGGATGACATTACTGGCCCTCAAGGTGTCTGTCACTTTCATCTAATTCTTTCTTTGTAGTGACGTTCAGACCATTCTTTTACTTTCTCTTATTTGAAGTTGTCCACAAAAGAAGACAGTCAGTTGCTGGATCTGTGACTCTTGATAAGAGTTAGATATCTAACAGAAGTCAGACTAACTGAAATATTCCATAAACACTATTGAGTATCTCTTTGAAATACTGATCATCTGATCTAAATAAGACCTTATTTGTGTCTACTATTTGTGCAGAAGTCTACAATAAACTCCCGCAGTATTTGCTATTTTCTTTCTTCCTATTATTCTTAGCCAGATAATTTCAATAAGATTTCCATGCTGTTGGTTTTTTTTTAATAAAAATTGAATATTGGCATTCAACCTCTTTTAATCTCTTACCTTAATTGTATGCAACACATTCCCAAAAATTCTGTTAATTTGATGTCTTAAAAACAGAAACTTGTAAAATTTGTTCATGCACTTACATATATATATGAGGTTTAGCTAAAATCCAATTACAAGGATTTGACATGCACATAATGTGTTGAACATTTTAATATATGGTGCAAATATTACTGGATGCTAACAATAATTGCTGTGTCAACTGTATTTTTTTTTTTTTCAAAAACCTTAGACTTTAAAAGTGTCAGTTTGGTGGATATGTAGGCCGAATTCATTCATTTGCAACAATAGCTTAACTGCTGTTTGGCTGTAGACCAGAGTCAGAAAAAGCTTTCAATTTTTCCACTAAAAAGCTGCAAGAGTGCTCAAAGTTTAGGGTATAGATTGCAACCAATCTATAAGCAGAAAATATTTCTCAGAGACTGCCATAAACTTTTTATAACAGAAATATTCAAATATTGTGAAAGGGTCAAACAATTCATGAGGGGATTTGGCACAATTTTGTGTGTTGTTGTTTTTTTCCAATTGTGCTGGATTCATACATGAAGCGAGCCAAATTGCAATATCCTTCTTTAGCACATTGTGGTTTATGGGAACCTACTTCAACTAACTATGGGCAAGGAAAACATAATTTATGTAGGCGGGTGAAGGAATTCAACAGTGTCAGTGTGTGTGAAGCTATGTGTTTGAATTCAATGGTGTCACAAGAAAAATGAACCATGGCGGAGATAGAGGTCTGCTTATTTTTGTAGAATAGCAATTGCAAGGACATGGTTCTAACTTACAAAATTGGCCTGTAGAGATTATTTTGCTATAGTAATGAAAACTACCACAGGTCTCAGTCTAAAGGCATTTACCAATCTGCCTTTTCTTTTCTTATCTTTGCACAATTACCAGTTCAGAAACACATCATGATAACTTCAAATGAATATAAACTAAACATATCCAAGCCTTCCCCCCATCCTCAAATTAACAAACTCCTGCTGTTAAGCCTAATAGAGAAGAAAACTATTTAGAAGCCATTTCTCTGGTAGTGAGGCTATTATTGTTAAATTTACCAAATGGAAAATGTTGATCCAATAACAGTGGAATTTTATATATATTTTATTTTATATATATTTTATATATATGTTTCTTGTTTCTGTGGAGGTACTTGGTTACCCAAATATGGGAGGGAACAATCCAGTTCCCTTTTTGCCTTTCAGCTCATCTCCA
>JAEANM010026012.1:0-10828 GCA_017656035.1 Myanophis thanlyinensis
TATATATATATAATATAATATAATATATAATATTGTTCTCATGTTATTCCTGATTGTCTCATTGGTAAAAATCTGTTTTGGTCAGGGTGAATTTTACTTGGGTATTTTTTTTAGTCTTTCTGCCATCATTGATATAAATATTTTATACTCTGTATTCAATAGGGAGATTGGCCTATAGTTTTGGATTTGTGTATTATCTATGCCTTCCTTCCCTATTAATGTAATATATGCTTCCCACCAAAATTTTTGAATTTTAGCTTCTAATAATAAGCCATTACAAACATTCAGGAATAGTTTATCAATTGTTATACTTAAAATTTTATAGATTTCTGCTGGTAGTTGATCTGTTCCTGGCGTTTTATTCATTTTTGGTCTTACAATTGCTTCCTGTAATTCTAATAATGTAAATTATTTTCTTACACTCAGTTTTTCATCTTCTGTAAGTAACGATGGGAGAGCTCCTTGTAAATATTGACCTATTTTGTCTATTGTGACCTCCTCATAATTATAAAGTTTTTGGAATTATTCTTGTGCAATATCATTTTTCTTTTTCACATTATTATGCAAAACTCCTTCTTTATCTTGCAGTTGCAATATATTTCTCCTTTCTTTTTCCTTTTTTAGTTTATAGGCTAACCATCTTCCTGTTTTATTGAGGAACTCAAAGTGGTTTTGTTTAATAAATTTTTATCTTCCTGCATGTGACTCTTGTTCTAATAAATTTAAGTTTTATTAATGTTTTTTCTTGTTTAGCTTTCTCATCACCCGGGTTTCTTTGTAATATTAACTCCTTTCTTTTAATTTCTTCCCCCAATTTGTTATATTCTCTCTCTTTATTCTGCTTTCTCTTGACAGTATAAGCAATTGTGATTCCCCTTATGTAGGCTTTCATTGTATCCCATAAGTTCTGGGTGGAGGTATGTTGTTCTTTATTATCTATTCTTTATTATCTTTGAGAAATAACTCCACTTCTTTTATGAGTCGTTCCTCATACTCTTTCTCTTTCAATATTGCGTTATTTAAAGACCATCTTCCTCTGCCCTTCTTTTGTCCTTTCCATGTTATTAAGATTGGGTTGTGGTCTACCCATGCATTGGGTATAATTTCAATTGACTCTATATTTTTACTTATTGCAGTATTAGACCAGACCATGTCTATTCTGGACCAAGATTTGTGAGGATTTGAGTAGAACATGTATTTATTCTCATTTGGATTGATCCTTCTCCTGTTATCTATTAAATTCAATTCCTCTACCATCTCAAAGAAACTTGTAGGAAGTATACTTCTCTTTTTACTTCTCTTTGCACTAATATAATATTTTTGGGCTCCACAATTACATTGAAATCACCAATTAAACAAATATTTTCCTTTTCCACCTCTAAAATTTTTTGGTGTACCTCCTTATAAAATTTAGATTGTCTATTATTTGGTTCATATAGCACTACAAGCGGTAATTCTTTTTGGTCTACCCTTAAATTAATTATTAATAGTCTTCCCTTCTCATCTGCATACAATTGTTATGCCTTTATCTCTCTTCTTATATATACTGCCACTCCCCTCTTTTTTTAATCTGCCAATGCTGTGTACAGATTACCTAATTTATTACATTGTAAGTATTTTTCATCTTGTTTCCTAATGTGTACCTCTTGGAGACACACGCTATCTAATTGTTGTGCTACTAATTTTGAAAAGATTTGGTTTCTTTTACTAGGGGAGTTGAGTCCATTAATATTAACCAAGAAGAATTTCATTTTATAATCCATCTTTTATACTTGTACCCATTGCTACTTCCTATTATTTTTCAGATCTTTTTGCGATCTGGTTCTAACTTCTTCCACTCTCAAATCATCTTCTTTAGTATTTCTTGTTTCCCGTGTTCTTCCTTCGTCTGGATTTTGTCCGTTATTACTCTTCACTTCATCTAATTCTTCTTTACTGCTGTCTTTCTTCTGACCCCAAAAACCGAACATGAAATTCTTGTGCCTTTTGAATAGAGTCAATTTTAAATTTCTTCTGTTCCCACATGATTAGTAATCCTTCTGGAGCTATCCAACAGAATGGTACATTTTGATGGATCAAGACACTTGTCAAGCCACAATAGTCCCTCCTTTGGTCACAAACTTTTTTCGGAATCTGTTTTAGAGTAATAACTTCTTTTCCTCTGTGCATCAAAGGAGTTTCTCTCGTCGCTCTATATAAAGTGCCTCTAATCCTTCTATGGGCAAAACGGATATGTACCTCAGCAAGAAGTCTGCATCGTCTTGTGTAATTTGTATGGACCCTGTAAATTTCATCTATTTCATTTGAAATTTCCTGTTTGTCCCTCTGTAAATAATCCACAATCAGTTCTACCATAACTCCGTATAGATTTTCATCTCTGTCTTCCAACACACTTTGGAACCTCAGATAATAAGAGGCTCAATCCAATTTGAGGTGTATCAGGGAATTTTCTAAATCTTTATTTAGGTCCAAAGTTTTTTGTTCCAATATCTCTAAATT
Source organism: Myanophis thanlyinensis (assembly GCA_017656035.1). Taxonomy (NCBI): domain Eukaryota; kingdom Metazoa; phylum Chordata; class Lepidosauria; order Squamata; family Homalopsidae; genus Myanophis; species Myanophis thanlyinensis. Next base: position 2,500 of record JAEANM010026012.1, read on the forward strand.
ATTCTCTGTATATTCTGTTCTTGTTTCCACCACTTGCAATCTCTGTTCGTTTTTTGTATTGGATAGTACCAATCTTCTCATCTAGTTTTGGGATATCCTTCTTTACTTCCATTTTCGCCTCTTTTGCAATAGATGGAATCGGAGTTGTTTTCTTTCCCGTTTTTGTTGTAGTTGTCGACATGTCTTTTAATATCTTTTGTTGTGTATCTAAGATTTTCAGTATATATCTCCAAATTTTCATTCAGTTATTATTTTTTTCAGTTTATCTGAACAGTCTCTTACGGTTATCCCCTCAGAATCTTTATCTTTCAATAAGTTGCACTATTGTGTTAAGAAGGCTAATTTCTTAGATTTTTTCTGATATATGAATCAACGATTAGAAATCACTTAATTAGTAAATAAATATCCCTGATTAAATACGTCCTTATAAAACTACTTATTTAAAATAACCAATATTGTTCCATACATTTTCCAATCAGTGTCAAAATATTACACAACTATCCACCATATGACTCAACAGAAATATTACTCCTTTGTCTTATTCTTACAAACCCCACATCGAAATATGTTCTTATCTAATTATCACACTATAATTATCTCCTAATTTATCCAACTTGAAAGCAGCCCCTCCTATAATTCCTATTTGTCTTCAATACATATATAAATATATAAATTTAATTATGTCAAATTAATACATTAGATTAATAAATCTCTTATAAAGGTAACAGCATATATAGTATAATAATATAATATAGATAATATTGAGTAGCAAAAATAGTATAATACGTAATATCATAAATATAAATATAATATAGTGTACCTAATTCTTAACAATAATTAAAATATAACTGATAGAAATAGAAATGTAAAGGGAAAGTAGAGAAATATATATATTGTTATTTAAAGTTTTTTGTTCCTTTTTCCAAAAGTCCAAACAGTAGAGAAGAGAAAAAGAAGCCAAGAATATAAATTAAGGAGTCTCAATTACCAATGTTGAATCTAACTAAATCTTTCTGTCTTAGCTCTATGTTTCTTCTTCCAGACACATAATAAAATGGTTGCCCACATGGTCCTTATGCAATCTTACACTGTCCTATTTCACAGTCACGTTCACTGTTCATTTTACTTCTGCTTTCTTCTTTTTCCTGGAAGCTGTTCCTTTTCCTTTTGAAGTGCAGACTAAAATCAAGACGGCACTGCAGAAATATTAGGTCCCTTTTTTTTCCTATTCAGGCAGTGAGCCACCAGCAATCCAATCACGCCTTTTTGAATACCCCGTCCGCTTCACCGCCCAGCTCCTGAAATTCTGTCCCCGTTCCTTGACCTGTCCCTATGAATTGCCGCTCTGTTCATGCTCTCGGTCCGTCTGGCACCAGCACTCTTCCAGGAAACTCCTCCGGGACACTCACCATCCTCAGTAATCATTCTGTCAATTTTACTTTCTTACTCAAAGTCCTGAAAACCTGTACTGTTCTTCCTCCTCTGCGTCCTTTCTTCTATGGCAGTGTGGGTTGTCTTCAGGCCGTCCTTGACAGGGCTGCTGTTTCAGTGTCAGCTCTGAGCCGGTGGGGAACTCACTTCCCTCTGTGCTCTTCGAGGATTCCCTTCTCCACTGCTAGCCCCCATGGGGCTGGTCTTCACCTCATACGGCTGCTGATCACCCAAACTTCAGCATAGAACACAGAGCTTTGTTTTCTATGCTGCCATGACACCCCGTCACCACTGGAAGTCCCCTGGTTAGGATCACTGTTATATTGCATGACATATATCCATCCCTTAAACATTTGGAAACCAACCCACAGGCTTGGGGAACCAACTTTCACACCTTCACTCATATCTGTTTCAGGTCACTGGTAGATAACGTTTACATTCTCCCATAAAGTTTTCTTGTATAACTGAGCTCCTTTGTTCCATGAATATGAGCCATCTAGGACCTGAAGTTGCTAACAGCCTTGTGTATCATTCAAATGGTCTTTGGCCACCCCAATACACTACTTTTGTTTAATGCTTTCCTAATGAAGATGCATAGTAATAATAGATAATAAGGAGTGGCCTGCAGATCTTGGAAGTTCTCTGAAGAAAAACTACATTATTTCTTTCTGAAGACTACAGAGATGTCTTTGGATTCAGTTATTTTTCACTTTCACTTTCACAAACTTATGAAAGAGCAAACTCTATGGCAATAAGCAACATCAAACTATCAGTTAATTGTCCTTTCATCTAACTCACCCCTTTAAGAGAACTGATCATCCTACAGTTTTACTACTTTTTCCAAAGAACAGTGAATGTTGGTTCAACATTTTCAATACAGATATTACAGAATTTACTGTTTTGGTATTATTTAACCAGAATCCCTATTAACAGGACTTAAATGAAACTCTTATCACAACGTTGTAGGTTACAATATTGCAAGATTATAAATAATTCTAAAACCTTCACAAATGTTTACCATTGTACATGCCATGACAACTTATTATGTTAAACAAATCCACCTTAGTGTAAATACTGTACATATTTAACTAAAAATAAGAGCCACTGCATAAAATAAGATTATTGCAAATAAACATGTACATATTTTGCTTAAGTATGTACTCGTCCCATATCTCTGAAAACATGAGGATGTAATTGTCTATTGTCTTTGTGAGGCAATGATTTCTGTGCATTTATGAAAAAGCAATTAATTTTATAAGTGAGGTACTTTATTTTTATAAGCAATTAAAGTTAATGAGGACTAAAAATTAAATTCATATTAAAAATATTTTTATTCTAACATTCTTTTTCATGTATGGCTTCTGATTAAGTTGTAGTTACATATTAAGTGCAAAACATATATAAATGCACCATATACAAGCATTTCTGGGGGGAGAGGGGATCTTTAGTTTTTAAAGGAATTAGCAACTTTTGTTAACAAAACAGAAGACGGGAAGTACAGAATATTTTGGGGGGTTTGTTCATTCATTTTAAAAAAAATCTTAATTTTTCTTTTGATAGAGAAAACATATCCTTTTCCTTTTGGATTATTTCTGTATTTATGGATGTCTGTTTTTCTTATTCTGATATAAATCTTTATCATCATGTTTAAAATTCCTTTAATAGGATATCAACCACATTGATTGTTTTGTTTTACAGTCCAAAGTCTAATCCATTGTGAGGAAAATAAATCTGAAATTCAGCTTAGTGCATTTATTTTTCCATTTTATCATTCCAGAATCATTCATCCCCTTCCATCAAAATAGGCTAAATGTTTCACAAAAGCCTTTCCAGTAATATAATTGTATTATCTCTGTGTCTTGCTGCTTGGTGCAGTGATAGACATTTGTTATAAGAGGTTATTAGGAGTTATGATTATCTCTCATGGTACATAGAAAATTACTCTGATGTCCCTTACAGTTTAGTTATCTTTAGAGTAGCAGAATGAGTGATAAATTAATACTATATTGCTTCTAATTATTATTTTATTCAGTTGATACTAGATTGAATTTTTTAATCAAGCTGTACATACCTCAGCTTCGGAGTCTTTCAGTTTCTGAACTTTTTCTTTTACCTTCATTTCAAATACCTGCTCCATTTCCATTTCCATTTTCTTCATTTTTGCCACATGCTCCCGCCTTTCTTCTTCCATTTGTGCCAGAGGGCTCCTGGAAAAAGTCAAAACAGACAATTATATTCAATGTTATTTTGCAAATACTTCATTACCGAGAAACATAACAGACATCGATAAATAACAATCAAGCAACATTCTAATGTGAAGTAACCCAGAATTTAAGACACAATTAACAAACAGGATTTAAATGCCTTATTTTATTGTGTTATATACTAAAAATAGCATAAAAACAGTTTAGGAGAGAATGAGATCATCTGATGTTCTATTTACAATTGTATAACAAAAACAATAATTTTAAAATGTTAAAAATATATGCTGGGCTAGTGGGTATTAATACCATAAGTATATAATGGACATCCTTAAGAAGCAGTGTACTTTGAAACAATCTATCTAAATGCTCATTGTATCATTATTTATCAGTTGGCTTAACTTGGAACCAGAATTCTGTTGCGACACACACACATACACACACACACACACTCTAGCTTTGAAGCCTGTGATACCAATTAATCTGTAGCCATATAGTCTATTGTCAGATTTTTATGATAAAAAAAATGCTATCAATTTGGTGGTGCCAATTATAGCAGGAAATGACTTGGGTAATCGATTTTGATGTAAGCAGCTAAGAAAGAATCCAGGAAAAAGGGGATGAAAGAAAAAAGAAGATTGAGCAATAATTATCCAATCAAATCTATATAGATAAACAAAAAGAAAGATACTGAACTAATATAGGACAGAAGTAGTAAGCAAATATTTAGAGCTGTATTAATGAGTCACTTTCTGGAAAAGGGATAATAGAATTTGGAGTTTGAGATTGTGCATGAATAGGTACAATAGGCAACAGGGTTCTAAAACTCAGCCAATAGTTTTATGTGTTTGATACACATACACATATATCAAATACATCTTTATTTTATTTAAGATAATTTATATGGCTGCCCACTCACTCTCAGTGATTCTGGGGGGCTTACAAAAAATAATACTTGAAATAGACTAAATTCACGTTCAAAACAATTAAAAAACTATTATTTTTCACAGTAGTCCTTTTATGAATCCATATCATAAACAGGTTCAAACAGTAGAAAATACTTCAGATTCTAATTTGAACATATCAAAATCTGCATATAAATGCAATTTGATTTTCATGAAACCACCAAAATTATACTATGCTAACATTTCTTAAACGATTTTGTTTAAAATTGTAATTACAGTAAAACTTCAGATAAAGTCTGCCAGTTTTCTATTTTCAAAATTACCGAGAAATGTAAGGAAGAATTGAATCAATCTATATTTCTAAAATCAGACTAAGTATCTTGGGTAAATTGATTAGAAAAAAAGATAATACTTTTGTTTAGTAATACTTGCTTGAATATTAAAAAACAAACAGTTCTTATCCCCTACCAAGGGAATACCAAATCCCCTACCTATACCATATTGGTATATATAGGTGAAACTCGAAAAATTAGAATATCATGCAAAAGTTCATTTATATCAGTAATGCAACTTAAAAGGTGGAAACTAATATATGAGATAGACTCATTACATGCAAAGCAAGAAAGTTCAAGCCGTGATTTGTCATAATTGAGATGATTATGGTGTACAGCTCATGAAAACCCCAAATCCACAATCTCGGAAAATTAGAATATTATATGCAATCAATAAAACAAGGATTGTACATAGAACAATATTGGACCTCTGAAAAGTATAAGTATGCATATGTACTCAGTACTTGGTTTGGACCCCTTTTGCAGCCGTTACTGCCTCAATGTGGCATGGCATGGAAGCTATCAGCCTGTGGCACTTCTGAGGTGCTATGGAAGACCAGGATGCTTCAATAGTGGCCTTCGGCTCTTCTGCATTGTTCAGTCTCATGTCTCTCATCTTTCCTTTGGTAATGCCCTATAGATTCTGTATGGAGTTCAGATCAGATGAGTTTGTTGTCCAATCAAGCACAGTAATCCCATGGTCATTGAACCAGGCTTTGATGCTTTTGGCAGTGTGGGCAGGTGCCAAGTCCTGCTGAAAGATGAAGTCAGCATCCCCATAAAGCTTGTCTACGGAAGAAAACATGAAATGCTCCAAAATCTCTTGGTAGACTGCTGCGTTGACCCTGGACCTAATGAAACACAGTGAACCAACACCAGCAGATGATATGGCTCCCCAAATCAATACAAACTGTGGAAACTTCACACTGGACTTCAAGCATCTTGCAGTGTGTGCCTCTCCATTCTTCCTACAGACTCTGGGTCCTTGGTTTCCAAATGAGATGCAAAAGTTGCTCTCATCAGAAAAGAGGCCTTTGGACCATTGAGCAACAGACCAGTTCTTTTTTTCTTTAGCCCAGGTAAGACACTTCTGACATTGTTTGTTATTCAGGAGTGGCTTAACAAGAGGAATACGACATTTGAAGCCCATGTCCAGGATCCGTCTGTGTGTGGTGGCTCTTGATGCACTGACTGAAGACTCAGTCCACTTCTTGTGAAAGTCCCCAACACTTCTGAATGGCCTTTTCCTACCAATCCTCTCCAGGCTGCGGTCATCCCTGCTGCTTGTGCACCCTTTTCTTCCAAACTTTCCCCTTCCACATAACAAATTGAACCCCAGCTGCTGGAGATCCCCGTGGACAAAGAGGTAGAGCAGGTGCTGGAGGGATCCGGGAGGTCACAAACTCCCAGATCTGCACAGAAAGCTCTCTGCTCCGGCAGAGGTGGGCGACACTATCACGGCCAGACCATAGCTGTGGCAGCCATAGGAAGCAGTAAATGAAGAAGTGCAAGACCAGCTTGGATGAGATATTAATATTTGAATATTGAGAACTTAAGAACTTTTAAGAGAAGTGCCCCCAGGGGAATAGCGGAAGAAGAGGAGCCAAGAGACTAAGTGGAAATTTGTTTTAATTCCACCTCTGGAAGAAAAGGTGGCAACCCACTCACCCACCCCCCATCTGACAGCCATAATTGTTTTCAAATTTTAAAAGAGCTGGAGCTGAGAAAGAGAATAAAAGAAGGTTAAAGTGGGCAGATTGGTACCTTTACATTGAAGACTCCCAAAAAACAAATTGGATTATTAGACTGTAATTTGGGGAAGAAATAACAGAAGGAAGTTTTCTTTTTCTGTGTTCCAGAATGTTTTAAATTGTAGACTGAAGAGAAAAATAGTGTAGCAGTGGCATCTAGAGGTCAGAGGAATTTCCAAAAAAGTGCTGAAAAAAACGGAGAAAATAGAAAATGGGAATCTGACCTTGGAAACACCTGCTGTTTATATTGCTATAGTGTAGCCATAACAAAGTACTGTTTTGAACAAGCTGTCTGCTAGCAAAATATAAGAGACAGAGAAAGGCTTTTAAAAAGCAATAGAAGCTGCAAGAATGGACTCAAAATAATTGTAACAGATTAAATAAATTGAAGAAACTGAAGAAGTTGAAAACAAGACCTTTAAGTTACAAACATCAACAATTCTTTGTATTAATGGGCCTTTTTTCAGTTGGAAGTGGTTGGAAGGGATTTTAAAGTTGTTCAAGGCATTACTTGGGTTCAGTGGGCTAATTTGGAGTGTAACCATTTTGGGGGAATCTTTTCTTTTTTTGGATCTGTTTGGTTCTTCTTTCTCTTCAATTTTTTAGAGGATGATCGGCTCTTTTTTTCTCCTTTTTTAGGATTCAGAGGGACTATTTCCCCCCTTGTTTTCTAGGTTCTTTGTTTAATCAAGTTTTTGGAAATTTGAGGAAAATTTCCCCCCTCTTTTACCTGTTTTTTTCTCTCTTGATTCCAATTGGATTCTAATTATTTTTGTTTTTAATATGACACATAGGGTGGATTTTTTTTTAATTGGGGCCTTAAAGGACTATTTTTCTTTTTTCCCATCTTTTTTTCTTTTCATCTTTTTTAAATTTTCCCTTTGTGTCTTCACTTCTCTGCTTATTTTTTCTACCAGATCATAATTGGATTCTAACTACGTTTGGATTACAATTATTATTGCTATCACTACTTTTTTTGAATTACAATTGGAATATAAATATCATATTGATTGATATAATAGAAAGCACTACTTTGGGAACATGAAGAAATCAATCGGCAGCATCTTCAGTGGCCATGTCAGCGACTTTCTCAGCAACATCCAGTCCAGTGGGACAGAGAACATTGGTTTGTTATTGTAGCAGGATAAAGAGACTGCATGGCAGATGGAGATAAAATTGATGCTTCAAACAATACAGGAAGATATGAGAGCAGAGAGAGTGAAGATAAAAGAGGTGAAGGATAAAGTGGGAAAAATAGATAAAAAATTTGAGAATTTTCACAAATGATGGTCCAAAATGAGCAGTGTATGCAGAAAATAGAGAAGGCGGAGTTAGTGGACAAAAGGATGGAAGAAATGGATGGAAGGTGGTCAGCAATTGGCCAAAGCCATGAAAGGTGAATTATACTGTTAGAAATGGATAAAGCTGAGTACCACCTCGCTTCCAAGATGTAGAAGAAGAAATAGGTGAAAATGTGGTAGAGATAATAGCAGAAATGCTGGCACCACTCTTAGAGAGCACTTCAGATGGAATGATGAATTATGAAATTTATAGAGTATATGCTAGATACAGGTGAAACTTGGACAATTAGAATATCATGCAAAAGTTCATTTATTTCACTAATGCAACTTTAAAGGTGAAACTAATATATGAGATAGACTCATTACATGCAAAGCAAGATAGTTCAAGCCGTGATTTGTCATAATTGA
>JAEANM010026013.1:0-10828 GCA_017656035.1 Myanophis thanlyinensis
GTTCTGTTCTATTCCACATAGCAGTCTTGTTTCATATGAATTCATATGAATTGGCACTTGTACAAAAAAAAAGCATTTCAACAAATGGATAATTGTTACAATATGAATCAACACTGTTGTTCAGTCACTGAGACATATCTGATTGCTCACAACCCCAGGATCATTGCATGAGAGGCCCTCTGTCTTCCAGTGTCTCCTAGAGTTTTCCCAAACTCAAATTCATTGTTTTGTTGATATTATCTAACCATCTCATCCTTTGCTGTCCCCTTCTTTTGCCTTCATTCTTTCCAAATGCCAGGGTCTTTTCTAATGAGTCCTCTCTTCTTGATTGGTGGCCAAAGTGTTTGAGCTTCAGTTTCAGTTTCTGTCCTTTCAAAGGACAGTCAGGGTTGATTTCCTTTAGGGATATGAATCAAAACCATAGGATGAACCAAGGTTCATAAGGAAATTCCCAACCAAAATTGAAAGTCCCAAAGATGTTTTTATTTTAAAGGCAACTCAACTTTCTGGTTTTCTTTAAGATGTTTTGCTTCTCAGCTTCTTGGATGAAAAGTGAAATGTCTTAAAGAAAAATGAAAAAAAGTCCAGTTGCCTTTAAAATAAAAGCACCTTTGGGACAACCATGACCTAGATGAATGAGAATCTCCCTACACAAGATTGACAATATGTCCATTGGTCTGTGTTAACCTGGTTTTGCTGTCATATGTGAATAACTCATTAGCTAAATGAGACCACTGGTCTTTTTAGCCAATAGGAATACTGAAAGTTAAATTCCCAACACATACCGAGGGTAACAAATTAGATAAGGTTTCTCTAATTAGAGATGCCAGATACTACTCTAAGCATCTCCAAAGGAGGCATGGACTCTACATTGAGCTAGCCATTTAATTCCCCCTTTTAAATAAATAACCATTTCATGTACATCTTTTTCCTTTAGAACGTCCAGCTGTGCCTGACATTACTTATATCTGTGTTGATGTCAACTTTCTTAAAATGAGAAAATACAGATATATTTTTTTTTGTTTTTTTGCAGATGAAAGTCAGGACTATTTAATATGTTAACCTGATTGGAAAGATGGATTTACACTGCTAACCTCATTCTTTGATCCAGGTTCACTTACTGCTGTGACAGTTCTATAGACTGAAAGGGAAAGAAAAAAGGCTGCTTCTGGGTCTCACATGTATTCTGAGGGAAAGTTGCACATCATTTAAGGAGCTGCTGGTAATAAATGCTTGTATGTGCTGTCCAGATCATTTTTTTCCCTTATCATGGGGTTGCTGCAAATCCTACTGGTTATGCTTTCTGCAATCAGATGTTTCCCATGTGAAGGAGTTCTTTTCCAAAGTAGATAGATTCATGTAAGTTTCTGCATCATGTATTCTGAGCCAATCAATGTTCCAATTGCAAATAAAATTCTGATGCAACTGAATACAAGTAGTTCTCAATTTACATCCATTTCTTTAGTGATCATTATAGTGACATCAGCACTAAAAAGTGAGTTACAATTGCTGCTCACAGTTATGACCATCCTCAAGGTCACATGATCAAAATGTGGTGCTTGGAAACTGACTTGTACTTATGACAGTTGCAGCATCCAGGGTTGTGATTGCCTTTTACAATATTTCCAGCCACTCCCCCCTACAAGCAAAGTCAATTAGGAAAGCTAGATTTACTTAACAACCATGGGCTTCACTCAATGACCACATGACTCACTTAGCAACTGCATGATTTGGTTAACAACCATCACAGAAAAGGTCATAAAATCAAGTGCAATTTGCTTAACAACTGCCTTGCTCAACAATACAAATTCTGGTCCTAATTGTGGTTGAAAGTCAAGGAGTATCTTCACATCAAATCAAATCAAATCAAATCAAATTTTTATTCATCACATGCACAGACATACATAGCATGAAATGCAGTGAAATGTGTATATGTGTATCTTTGTACATAAGACCCTGTCTTATTAAGGACAAATACATGCAGGAACTGCCTGGAAACACAGAAAACAGGCACCCTCGAATTGAATGGCAGAGTGAATTATCACAAGCCTGTTCCTATTTTTTTACACAACTGAATAGGTATGTATCTGCATGGGGGTTTGAGCAGCTTAATATGCTACCATAGCCCTACGGTAGCTGTGGGTAGACAATGGATCACAACAATTATATCCCTTCAGCATTATCCAGAATAATAGCCTAACCATTAATTGTATATTTGTTTGGAGACTGATTTCACATGCAGAAAACCCCTTTGGTCCTGAAACATCTTGTTTAAGCTAATGGAATGGGACCAACACTTCCAGCCAAACCTGGATGTCAAGGTGCCAGTTAATTAACAATACCAACGGACCCAAAAAGGCCATGATCTGTGTCTGTTGTTTGTATTGCTTTTAGAAAACACGCTAAATGGAAGTGAAACAGTTGCAGTGAGGAAATTGGGAGGGCTGCAGCTTTCTTTCTCAAAAACCCCCCCCCCCCCCCCCCCAAAAAAAAAAAAAAAAGGCTACATTAATTGGAGGCTTTCATGAGAGGCTAAGAAGGGATTAAACTGACAGCGGTTAAGGTGGCTGTATATAATATACGAGTCTTTGGCAGCCTGTTTCTTTTCAGATGACACCACGCCTGTTTAAAAAACAGCTCTGAATCTGTTGTTGGCTGATTCTGAAAGCTGAGTTAATTTTTTTACCGCCCTGCTGAGGTTCCTCTGAAGCCAGAGCAAAGTTGGGTCTTTTCTCTGCATCTCAGGAGTTCATGGACCATCTGTTTTTCTCACTGCTGTGGTTTTTGACTCGCACCATTTCATGTATTACTTCTGCCTGCCACAGATCCTATTTCTAGAGACTGTTTTCATCATCATTTAGAGATCAAGAATAGGCACCGTGGGTTGCATTATAATCTCTGTAGCGAGCCTTCTCCATTTGATGCTTGTTTTGAAAGTGCACCTACTTGTCTTAAAACTACAAAGAATGTCAACAGTCAGTGGGGGTGGTAGAAAGTACAGGCTGAGCCAAATTTTGGTTTGACAATAGTTTGAGGAAAAAGTAATTTTGAATCCACTTTGTGCATGGACACATGCATGCATATGTGCATTCCCACCTATCTACCAACCTACCTTCTTCTTTTTCTTCTTTCAGCTGTTCCCATTAGGGGTCGCCACAGCAAATCAACTGCCTCCACCCAACTCTATCTTTGGCATCCACCACTCTTGCCCCAGTCACCGTCATGTCTTCTTTTAGCTCATCCATATATCTCCTCTTTGGCCTTCCTCTTGACCTCTTGCCTGGCAACTCCATCTCCAACATCCTTCTACCAACCTATCTACATATCTAAAAAAGAAACCAAGGCTAAACTAAGCTGATGTGATGTTTTGTGACCCTTTCTCCTCTAGCAATTCATGTGGCCAAACCCATCAGGACAAGCTTCAGCAGTCCAGCTGCATTTAAAAGACAAAGGCCACTCTTTTGAAGACAGCACATTATGGACAGAGAGGATCACTGGTTTGAAAGAAGGATCAAAGAGGCCATCTATGTCAAAACTGAACAGTTGTCTCTCAACAGAGGGGGATCTCTAGTCTACAACACAGTTCCTTTCAACTGTTCTAAGAGTTGAAGGCACCACACCCATATGCACTACTCAGGTGACCCTGAGGGCAGATAAACAGGTGGCCTCAATGATGCTGTACAATAATGCAAATGACCAGCTGTCCTGCAAGGAGAATAAATCCTTCTATTCCCCACCCTACAGTCAGAGCTGGAGAAGCTTCTAGGTTGAGAAGTGAAATGTCTTCTAAGAAAAATCAAATCCAGTTGCCTCTTGAAAAAGCATCTTTGATACAACCATGACCTAGATGACTGAGAATCTCCATAGACATTCTGTGGCCGAACAGCTTTCAGCATACAGTACATGTGCATATCAGAAGGAAAAAGCCAGAAAGAGGCATTTTTGGGCAACTGGAATGATCAGTCAATGAGCCCATGGAATGATATGAAGTACCATGTTTTTCACACCATAAGATGACTATAAGATGAGCCTAGATTTAGAGGAGGAAAACAAGAAAAAAAGTTTGGGGCCTCTGTGCATTCCGTTTTCGCCCTCCCTGACCCCAGAAGTACCCTCCACACATCATGTTAAAAAAAATAAAAAAAATGTGCCCATTTTTGGCCTGCAGAGTGCTTCTGGGGGTAGGAGAGGGAGAAAACGGGATGTGTGGAGGTTTGGGAGGCCAAAAATAGGCCCATGTTTGGTCTATTTATTTATTTAGTAATTTAATTTATATACCGCCCCCTCTCCCAAACGGACTCGGTCTATAAGACACACAGACTGTGGTCTATAAGACACACAGACATTTTCACCCACTTTTTGTGGGGCAAAAAGTGTGTCTTATAGTCCAAAAAATACGGGTATTTCAATATGGTTAAATGCTTTGCTTTCACATATTGATGACTACCATAGCAAACAGTGCTTTATGAGGCAAAGTAGGATGACCTTGTTCAGGCCTAGGAGAGACTTTGGGAAAGAGTGAAGAATGGTAGGAGAAAGCAACTTCATTACTATGCTTTCTGGTAAATCAATTTGTGCCATGTTCATGCCTATCGTGGACACCGATGCTAACCCCATAGCAAAATTCCCTAATATGTCCACTTTAAAACTGACTGAACCTTACGGAAGTGCTGATGCTGATGTTTGATGATACAGAGTTGATGGTTAGATCATTTATGCTCTACCTGGACATAAATTAGGGAATGAAATGGTACTGCTCTTATTCTGGAGAGCTATTGTACTGCCATAGTAAAGGTGATGGACTGGAACTGGTGATATTCAGGTTCAAATACATCCACAGTCATGGGAATGTTAGATGATTTTGGGCCAGGTATTTTCTCTCCATTCAGTCTATGTCACAAATTTATTGTATGAATAAATAAATAAATAAATAAATGAGCCTCATGTAAAGCCACCTTGAACTCCTAAAGGAAACAGACTATAAAACAAATTAAACCAATAAATAATTAGCTTATTAAGTTCTTGTGAAGTTCTTTCCCTAACGTTTTTAAAAACGCCTTTGTAAATCTAAATTTTTTACTGAAATTGCTGGTATTTTCCCTTTTCCCTTTGGATGATGTTATTTTAGTTGTATGAAGTATTACATTATTTATTCACAGAACACAGGGCTTAAAACCTTTGACTCTGAGATGTTATTGAACTTCTATCAATCATAGCTAACATAGCCAACTATCTGAGATGCTGAGATGCACATTTCAGCAATATCTGATAGGCTCTACCAACTCTGGAATAGAGCATATATTTATCATCTACAGTTTCTAGTAGGACTTCATAGATCTAAGATTTCCTCATTTCTAAGTAAAAATAACATTAGTGAAGCAACAAATCTTAATTGAAGACATTTTAAAAGCAAAATATCATAGGGCTTGCAGTTATCAACATCACAAATTGAGGAATAGTGCCACTATTTCCACAAGTTAACTAATGAAAAGCCCCACCAATCCCTGATGTGTTAAGAATCACCTCACAGTAACCAAAATAGCTTTGTCTAACCGAGTAGAGCCTTTTTTTCCCCCTCAAAGTCCTTATAGCAACCAATCATCAAATGACAACTTATTAGTTTAATGTTAAAAAACAAGATGGCATAATAAGCAATGTCTATTAGAGGCAATTTGAATGTTTCCAGGAAAAAAAAAAAACAACAAGAATAACTTCAGTCTGTTTAGTGTGTCTCAGAGTCAGAAATTTTGCCTTATTTCAAATTTGGATCTCTCACTGTAAAGCTTCCACCTATTGTTTTTTTTCCTCTTAATTGATGGGTGCTCCGGGGATTAAATCCACACCCTTTTTCCTGTGACAACCTTTCAAATAATTGGAAGATTGCTATTATGTCTCTCTTGAGCCTTCTCTTCTTTGGGCTAAACATACCACGTTCCTTTAACTGTTCTTTGTCAAATTTACTTTCCAAGCTCCCCCACCACCACCATTTTGTCACTCCTCTCTATATCCTTTCTATTTCCTCACATCATTTATTTAAATTGGGGCAAATGATAAATGGACATAACATTACAGGTCTAGTCTGACCACTGCAACACAGAGTAATACTGTCAAGGCCGACTCACTCTATACTTTTGCTCGCAACAGAAACCTGGAAAGGGATGAGGAATGAGTGGAATGTATGGGTAGCTGGGAGGGAATTGAGGAATTCATGGGTACCGTCTGTATCTCGATACCTCAAGGTTGGATGATGAGAGCCTTCTGAGCTGATCAGACCCAAAACAATTTCCCAAAACAACGAGATTGCATTGGATTGGTGAACACTGGACAGTGGGTGGCCCAGGGCGGGAGGGAAGGGGATTTTTAACTATGCAGCTTTTTGTGCCAAAAGACAGAACTGGCTTTGCTTTCTACTGTGTTTATCTATATACTAATAAAGTTATACTCTTGGTAAAAGAACATCCCAGGAGTTTATTTTTCTGCATTGGCCAATGGGATGGCTGACAGATACTATCATTTTCTGTAATCTTGGCACTACGTCTCTACTGATGCAGCCCAAAACTTCATTGACTCTGGCATCTGTGGTGCATCGCTGGCTCATATTTTATCTGAGGTCTACTGAGACACCCAGTTTCTTCTTGCAAGTACACCGGCTAAGTCAGATACCAGTTACCTTCTATTACACCTGGTTTTTCCTCGGAGCAGAACCTTAACATTTTTCCTCACTGAATAACAATTTTTGGGATAACATCAAGACTATCAAGATCTTTTTGAAATTTAAGCCTGTATCTGGATGCTTAGTCATTCACAAATTTTATAAGCATAAATTCTCTCCTGTCATCTAAGTCATTTATAAATATGTACAGGGGCCAGGTAAGAACCCTGAAGTACCCCACAGCATGGGGTACTCCCCATATGTACATACTGTACTCCCCATATGTACATAGATAATTAATGAGCATACACTGAATATTGTTATTCAGCCAACTGTCAATTTATCTGTGTTGTATTTACTAGACATTTTGGCAATCTGGTTTGCAAAGACTACCTGTATCTTGGTAGCCTGTATTATCTACTCACAACAGTGTCATTTTTGTTTCTTTTCCCCTTAATACTCACCAGACACTTTCTGCGTTGTGGTCATTAATTTCCATAAAGGTGTAATCTTTCTTTTTATACATTGCAACTTCCCCCTTCTCCTTTTTATTAGGTCTGTTTCTTTTGAACAAATTATATCCTTCCAGTACTATATTCTAGTCATGAGATCCATCCTACTAAGTTTCATTTATAGTCACAATATCATATTTGGGATCCTGTACTATGAATTTATGTTCTTCCTGTTTGTAACTTATACTCTGGATAATGTTATACAGGTATACCATTTTCCATGGAATACCTTTTCCTTGCTGTAAGGTTTATTCCTTGGTCTTTATGTTCCATATTTCTCCAAGGCTTCTGTTTTCTCTGTGACAATATCTTATTGCTTATGGCATTTTTTAAAGACATGTCTTTGCTTTTTCCAGACACACCTCAGAGAAGATTATGATTAATGGTTGCCTTTATGATTTTTTCCAACAGCTAGGATTTGGGTTTTTGGGTGTGTGTGTAGGTGATTTCTCATCCCCCTTCCCCCGTTTAGTTCAAAGTCCTTCAGATGACCTTAGCAAGATGTCTTCTAAAGACATTCTATCTAGTCTTTGTGAAATGCATCTCATCTCTTGGCAGAATCCCCTCCTGTAGGTAGTGAAGATTGTAATTCAGGAATCCAGTTTATTCCACAAGACGATCCTTTAAACAAACAATTCTCCTCCAGAACCCTCTAGTGGAAGTATAGCTAAAAACACCACCTGTGCTATTTAACTCTTTTCCTTTTCTACACAGCTCCTCTAAGTGTTTAGATATTCTTCCCAGCTCTTTCTGGCAGTGTAATTTGTTCCAACATGAAACAGAAGAAAGGGATAGTGATCAGTATAAAGAAAAATCAATAGAAAGGCTGACTGCTCTGATCAGCTTCTTAGTCACATCTTGGATCTTCGCATCTAAAAGACAATGTATTTCCTTTGATAACATGTCTGGTTTGCGGATTCCCAACTCTTGTTCCTCTGAGCAGTGAGTCACCCATCACTATTACATGCCTTTGCCTTTTGGGGAGAGTCATTGAATTCCTTATCTTAGGGACAATTTGAGTTTTCTCCTTCTTGCTACTGGGACGTTGGGTGAAATCCCTTCTCTACAAGTCTATGAATCTTCCTCCAGTAGAATGTCTGAAAATGATTGTTCAGTTCTCTGCAATCAGATTGTTCCTGAGATAAACATGGGACCATCTCCTGGATCTCTTGGTCTTCTGAATTATATCCATATTCCTCCAAGGCTGCTCTTTTCTTTATGGTAATATCTTCCTTTATGTGTGGCTGTTTTTTTTTTTTCTTTGTCCAGAAAGTCCTCTGGAAAGATAATGATTAATGGTTATCTTTTATGATCCCCCCCCCAGTAGCTATGGGTTTTGTTTTGGTATATAGTATGTATTTGTTTTTAGTTATTCTAATATTGTGAACTTCCTCGAATCATCTATTTCAGATAAGCAGCTATATAAATTGATTAAATATTAAAGTCTAAATGTAGCTCAACAGGCCACAACCCACTCCTTTTACTCAGGAGTGCAGTCAGCTTGTAGTTGGTGCAAGTGTAGTTGTGGTCTTCCTCAGGCAGAAACACAAGCATGGCACCTACTTGGGACAAATTTTGCAGGCCACACAGTCCTTGCCTCCTTTTCCATTTCTATATGTCTCTTGGAGATTGTGCAGATAGAAAGAACCCCTTTTCTAAATGAAATCCCATATTTCTGTTGCTTTCGTGATTTTTTTGCTCACTTTCTAGAATGCTCCCTTGGTGACATTTTCCATTCTCGGTGAATGGGAAAGCACACTGTTTAACATTCTTTTTAATATGCCTTTCCATTTTAATTTTTACTGTTTACCTTACTCATTTGTCAGAGATTTTAAAGGGAAGGGATATTTTCTTTTTTTTAAACCTTAAGAAAGTGTTAGTGGCTATATGTAGCTTATAAACTGTTTCCTCCTGATTTACAAAAAAGATTTATCTGTTTCTACAGATCAAAGCAGATCAGTGCCCGGAATTTATCTGGGCAAGAAACTGAGAAACAGTTTTAACAACAATGGCTGGCCTTCAGAATTTCAATGACAATTAGTACACATAATTTCTAATTTAAATCATTAATAGAAATAAATTGCAACAGTAATTCCCAATGATATATACTGAATGTACCTGAGGGGCATGAATCTTAGAATCTTATTGTTTAGAAAGTAATTAGCCTTGATTTTAAGAGAAACCATTCATTGTTCCACAGCTGACTCACATGATCAGATTAAGGATTTTGGGAAAGGGATACAGAGAAAGACATGGTTAAATGTATATTTATTCACTGTATGCCATAGAGAGTATATATGAATGCACTGTAGGAAATCACACCAGTTTAGATTCCATTTTAACTCATCAGAAATAATGTAAGCTGTGTTGAGAACCATTTTAACAATTGAAAAGTAGGAATACATAAATACAATAAAATAAATGATATTATCTACCCTTTTTTCCAGACTTGTTTTGGTAGACATTTAGACAACATGCTGGCTGGGAAATTCTGGGAGTTGGAGCTCACATATCATATCTTAAAGATGCTAAGGTTGAGAAACACTGGTTTAAACAACAAATTCCTGTAAAACTTTAGGTTTTAATCCAGTGACATGCTTTGCATACCAGAAATTCTAGATTTCACCCTAGCATCTTCTAGACCATTTTTTAAACTGAAATTCCACAGCTTCATTCGCTGCTACTTATATGTGGTCTACAGAATCTTGATTCAATAACTGCTTTGTCCTATTGCTGTGTTTTGTAGTCTGGCCTCTTTTTTCTCCCCAGAATCTTTAAATCTAAGAAAAGAACTTCTAGATCAGATAGAAGCAGAGGTAGGGAAGTGATCTGAGGTGGAATAGAGTCATGTGAAGAGCTGGTCATTCTACAGAAGAATTATTTCATCTGCAAGAACCCAGGGCTGTTGAAAATATGCTGGGCCTTAAGAAGTTC
The DNA here is from genome assembly GCA_017656035.1 of Myanophis thanlyinensis. Taxonomy (NCBI): domain Eukaryota; kingdom Metazoa; phylum Chordata; class Lepidosauria; order Squamata; family Homalopsidae; genus Myanophis; species Myanophis thanlyinensis. The sequence continues at coordinate 10,099 of JAEANM010026013.1, forward strand.
AAGTTGAAAGAAAATTTAACCCAGCAGCTCTCTGTGGATTTTTTTTTGTCTTTTCTTTAATTTAAATAAAGTATGACTGCCGGTTGGACTTTGTGTATTGCTAGCATTTATCCTTTTTTCTAGGATGGAAAATCAGGTCTACTCTCAAAGGAATTGCTAGTGGAATAGTTTTTACAACCTTAGAACCACCATGATTGGGGGGAAAAAGAACAATACTGAGAATTCACACCGTGCATATGAAGAAAAAGGCAAGAATCCCATATTTGTCTAAAGAGCTGTGTTTGCAAAAGCCAAGATTGATTGCCAGTTGGGTGACCTTGGCTCCTTTTGATAACAAAAATATTTGAATAAAGTGCTGACATAAATGAACAGAGTAATTGATGAGAGGTCCTTTTACACTTTCAGGAAAAAAAAGAAAGAAACAATTCTCCAGTAAAAGTATGCTGTATATCAAATGAAGTATGCTGACAAAGGAAAACAAATGAAAAAATTACTAAGGCATAGCAATATTTTTTAAAAAATAATAAGTTGGATGCATTTGAAAAGAGTGAAAACATCAAATTGACCAAACTCACCAATGGACAAAAATATATTTGAAAAACATTTTCTAACTGTAGTATCTACAGTCCATAGCAATGGTGTCAAAATGAGTATGTCCTTGATGGTGCCATTATGCAAATGCCATTTCAGATGCAAATTCCAGGAACAGTGCATTCTCTATTGATTTTGT
>JAEANM010026015.1:0-10828 GCA_017656035.1 Myanophis thanlyinensis
CAAGCATGCGCTCTGTCTGCCCACCCCCAAGCAGAGCGGACGGGCTGCTGGAGGAGAGGGGGGGAAAGAGGGGGGGGAATGGCTTGGACGTCATGGGCCGGGTAAATGCGCTCCGCGGGCCGCATGCATCCCGCGGGCCGTAATTTGAGGACCCCAGCATTAAATGGTCCATGCAGGTTTCATGGCCTGGGGCAAGCCTATTTGAAGGATCACCATGACATACAACCAGTCCACCATATAGGAAGGGAAGGCAGGATATGTTGCACATCACAACTATTAGTGATGTATATCTAATGGGACCATGGAAAAGAGTCTTCTTGCTGGTTGCCCCAAATACCATTCCCCCTGAGACATGGTTGATCCCCAACTTGTTTCTTTTCTGAAAGACCCTGATGACATGATTTATTCCTTGAGCCTGGGGACCAGGAATGGAGATTGAATTGATCAAGTGTTGATTTTATTTTGTTGGTGCTGCCATTGATGGTGAGGGAAAGGTATGGGGCTTTTATGTTGTGGATTTTTAATATTAAAATCCACATGAAGTCACCTGGTGTGAGTTGGGTGACTACATAAATTTGTCTAATAATAAAAGAAATTTTGGGAATGGTCCACCAGATTAAATGATTCATGCACTGAATGTTTGATAAATACGTATTAGAAACTTTTAAATAAACACTTTAAATATGTAAATGCATTGAATTAAAAGGAATGCAGATGATGATTCTGCTTTCTTAAACCAAAAGGAGCTCTGGATATAAAGTTACATACTTTTTTCTTACATGAATGATATTAAAAATAAGCAAAAATCTCTCCCCAACTTCAAAATTATTTACCACAATTTGTCACATATTTCAATACTGTATAAGAAAAAATTGTCACCTATGCAAACTCATGTTACACAATTTATACAGCTTACCAGGTGTGCTTGTTGAAGGAGGCTTGGGAGCTAAAGGCTCTGATTCTTCCTGTTCAATGGGACAAAAATATAATACTTTACAAATCTGCTTAAATTTGTGACTCAAGGAAAAAGACTCACAATTTCAGAACCAACATGAACATCATAATTCTAAAATATCAAGCTCTACTAAATTTGAAATATATAAGCCACATTTTTCAATTAGACAGATTGATTTCCATGATTATAACAATTTAATTGCAGAATGTCATATCATTTTTCAGAGTATTTTCAACTTACACTTTTTTCTTCTTTTGTTTCTATTTCTGATGACCCCTTCTCAGCAATTCTTCTCCTTCAGATAAGGATGAAAGAGTATTTGGTTACTATTTGGCAATATCTGACTCTCTTAGTTGTCTGTTCTAATATAAATACTGATAAGTGATAAAAGAACGAGATTTGGTATAATATCACTTTTAGTTCTGTGAAAATTTAGGTGGGTCCCAGGTTGGTGTAGGGGTTAAAGGCACCAGAAGGCAGTGTGTTCTAATCCTGCGTTATGCAAACCAGCTAGATTACTTTGGATTAGTCATCTCAGCCCTAAGAAGAACACAATGACAACTGTGTTCTCAAAAAAATCTTCCCAAAAAATATTACACTAACTTCTCCAGATAGTCATCAGGAATCACAAGTTCGTTCCAAGGTGCATACAATAAAAAACACTATAGTTAAATTCTTACCTTCTTGCAAGTAGAGCACTCATTTCTTCCATTAATCCACTTCCTCCAAGTGGTAGTGGCCCATTTCCACGACTAGTATCTGTTTTGGGTGAAGCAGAATTTGTTGCTCCACTTGGAACAGGAGAATCTTCATTCTATAAGTGATATGCAGAAAAGCAGTGATGGTGGTAGCATTATTATTATTAAGAATATATAGTTGACACATTACATTTCAAAATAGCCCAGAAACATTTTTTTAAAATAATTAATCTGGATTTGACTGGGGAAAAAAACACAGCTGCCATTGTATTGTATGAACATTACATAATATACTTAATTAACATGGAGGGTTTTACAGACAGTTCTTGTCATTGTTGTGAAAATCTGAAAGACTTTTAAACAGAATTTAAAAACTTGAATTTGAATTGTACTTACACGTGATACTTTTCTGAGTTTGGCTCCAGCAAGAGCAGCAGCCAGTCCTGTTAAAGGTCGATAGTCTTCATACATCATTCCCATGGAAAAGCCAGTAGCAGGGAGGGGAGGAGCAGGAGGTGGAAGAGGCACCTGAGTAGGAAGGGGAGGAGGTGGTGGTGGAGGTGGCCCTAAGGATGGAAGAGGTGGAGGAGGTGGTGGTCCAGGGGGAGACGGGACTGCTGATGGGGACTGAACAGGGCCAGATGGTAGTGGGGGAGGAGGAGGGGGTGCAGGTGGTCCTTGTGTAACACCTGGTGAAAAATACATACACACATACAGAAACCAAATACAGGAATTGAGATACCAATTTTACCAAGTAAAATTCAAAACTAATTCTCTATTACTTCAAATGAAAAAAAAAACTTTTATATATCTTAATGTGGCTTTCATTAGGAAACAGGTTGTTTCAGAAAAACATCCAGCCATATTTATTCATATGCTTTAACTAACATAACCAATTTTATTTAGAAAAACAGCATTCAAAATTTCTTAAATAAAATGATGAAAATAATATTTATGTCAAGTCTAACAATGGAAAAGCTTTTATTTTTAAACTGAATTACAGCAATATCATAACTTAATATAATTTGTGCCTTCTTTGTATACCTAAAAAAGTGCATTCTCCGTTAAGCTTAAATACAGAACACCAGAAATATTTCCATTTCCATTCGTATTTCATGCTTTTGGTTTTCCTCCCAGAAGTATTAATAAAAATATATTAGTGTGTTAGAACATTTGAATCTGCTGATAGAATGATTATTTTTCCCAGCAGCATCAATGAAAACAAAAATATTCTATAATTGGGATATAGTTTTGCCTGGAAATATACATTATCGCATGGGTGTCAAACTCGATCGTGCCATGTGATGTATCATGAAGTATCACGATATTTTTTTGCCTTTGTGGAGCTGGAGTGGCTGTGACCATCAGGTCCATGGACCGCCAGTTTGACACCCCTACATTATCAGAACTTTGTAAGAGTTTGCCTAATCTTGAATTATGACTTATTTGGAAAAAAGAGATCCCTTAGAAATATACCTCAAAAAACCCCACACAGTGATATTTACCCGATAGGAATATGATCTTGAATTTCAGATATTTCTCAAAAAAAATGGAAAAAAATTAAGCACCTGCAAATATTTTAGACACTTCACCATTTCCTTAGTTTATTAGAGTTGCCACCTCAAAGAAATCCTGAAGATTTATTTTCACCAACAAATATATATATATATGACATTTGTGTGTACACACACATGTATGCATGTGCGTAGAATCTGTAATTCCTCTCCAAAATAAAAAAGAATCTATATTCATGATTTTTAATTACATTTATTTATCTGTACAAAAAGCTCCGCCATTTGTTAAATTAACTGATTCTCCATCTCACACAATTCCAGAAACACATAAATAAAAAGAATTTATCTGAAGAAAGCTATGTTTTATAAGCATAACACTATGTATATTCACCCTGTGGTAAATCCCATAAAGTTTAATAGTGCTTACTCATAAGTAAGCATGCATGAGCATACTGAAAAAAGATGTTTTACCTAGTCTACTCTATGTCGTGATAGTGGAGAGAGATTCATTGTGTATTAGGAATGATGTTTGAAGATAAATGTCTGTAATGGAGAGCCTTTCTCTATGTGGAAGTTCTCTTCATGATTTGATAATTCTGTTGTTGTTTTTTTAAATCAGGATATGAACTCATGACAGGTAGCCTTTCCATTACAGGCATTCTAGAGTGACTAAAGTCTTCATACCTGTTCCTTCTCGAACAGTTTCCTCTACTTCTCTTACAATATTTACTGTAAATGTAAGATACTCTCATTTCAATCCCATTTGGAGGGGGAAAAAACCCTCATCTTCCTTTCGGGTAAATATGATAGAAGAACAATTAATTTGTCACAAAGCTGATTTATAAAAACACATCAGTTAGATTCCTAAGAATTTTCAGCTAAATAATTTAAATAAAGAATAAGTTCTTCTTATTCTTGAATTGAAGTTATTCAAATGACATGAATGAATCTGCTGTCCATCTGTCTGTCTGTCTATCTCCATTTCTAATCCACCCTATTCCCTATCTGTAATGGAGTATCAATGGAAAGGCTTTCAAAAGAAACAACAAAATCTACATATTTTAAGGAATAATATTACAATTCACTGTCAGAATTTTTCATTTAATCAAGTCTTATATTTACTTTCAGTAAGTCCCTTCCCCACAAATAAAAGTTGAGAAACTATTTCAAAAAATAAGCAAAACCATTCTTCCAAAGTGTTTCTTCAAAGTAAGGTACCGATAAATTTAACATTTTGCTAAATTTTGGTTGGATATATGAAGATTAGGAGAGCTTTAAAAGTGTTAGTTCTTCAGGATAAATCAAGTTTGGGATGCAAGTTAGTTTGAGTGCATTTTTCCATTAGTTAATTAGTATCAACATCAGAAACCTTACCCTGCTGAGACGAAGGTTCAGCCGGCTGAGAGGCTGTCTGCAAGACTGGCTCAGAAGCAGAGGAGTCTCCCAGCACAGAGTTTAGAGAGTTCTCAACAAAGGCAGGGGGAGCTGCAGAGGGAGAAGGGAGAACACTAGGCTTGGATGAGGGAGCTGAGGCATTAGGGGAGGTTGGAGAAGAAGCTTGAAGTCCAGAGACCGAGAGAGGTTGAAAGGAAGATGGTGGTAGTGGTGCTGGACCTGAGGTAGGTGGTGATGAAACTGAATAATTTGCCAATTCCGGAAGACCATTAGGTGCCGTGGGGGACATCTGAGATAACTGAACAGTAACAGGAATTGGGAGAACAGGCTTGGGGCCAGTGGCTTTGCCTGGAGGGCTGCTAATCATTACAGGAGGTGAAGGAGGAAGGGGTGCAAAACTAGAAGCTGACCAAGTAGTTGACTTGGTAGTTGCAGGCAAAGAAGGAGGGGGGTTTACAGGTGAAGGTGGTTGAGAATTTTTATTTACTGGACGAGGAACTGTAGCATAATGGGGAAGAACAGGGTGGAAGGCAGAGCCCAAAGATGTAGCAAAACGTGATGCAGAATGCCTTAGTGGTGGTGTAGGGGGGGAGGAAATTGACTGTGCAGAAGTCACTATAGCATAGTCCGGAGTAGAGTCTGACATTGCTTTAGCATATGAAGGAGGTGGTGCTGAAGGAGGCTGGCAACTGGCATATTCAGGAAGTGAAGGATTATACAGGGAGTTGTCAAAAGATGGAGCTGGACAGAAGATAGCATCAGCAAAGGCAGGATAAAAGAGGAGAGAAAGAGAGAGAGAGAAAAAGGGAGCTAATGAAGCAACAAAACCAGCATTCAAACGATATTTACAATGCAGACTATAGTTAGTACCAGAGGATTAGGCACAAGTAAATTACTGTTAGGAGAGTTTATACAGTATCATTTTTTATTCATTTTTGCCATTCATATTTGCATCAATATCTAAAATTACTGTACACCTTTGCTCTACAAAAGAAGCTGCCCTACAGAATATGCTTTCAAACTGTAATCATAAAAATTAGCTGGTTGGAATTAATTGTAGTGATTTTCTTCATTTATTTATTTTTTATAGCATGACTCAGGGTGATGCACATTAATAAAAGCCACATGATAAAATAAAATATTAAAAACATAAAAAACAATAACATACAAACACGTAAATGCCAAGAAAAAAATGTGATCCTATGGAAAATACCAGTCCTGAGCACTAAGTTGGATGGAGTGATTATGGCGAGAACTGTGAAGACTGATTGTAAATGGTACTCATTTAGTACCATTCCAACTCTGAATGGTTGTTGAATGAGTGGTCAGTAAACAAGGACTGCTGGCACATTTCCTGGAACCAGCCATATGAGTTTGCCTAAGCATAAAGTGTAATGATCTACCCCAAGAAGGAAAATTGGGGACAGGTCAGAAAATACCCAGCATGGTCAGATTTCAAGACTAGCTTCTTGAGGAGAAGGGAAACTACTGCTTTCTTAAACATAGGATGGGACCTCTCCCTCTATTTCAAAAAAGTAGTCACCACCACTAGGACACAGTCACATTCTACCTTCCAGGAGTTTTAACTAATCAGGAATGATATGGATTTAAAATTAAGTGAATGCACTCACAGCTCCAAATACCCCATCCATTTTCTCAAACCTAACAGGATTAAATTCTTCCCAGTTAATCATGTCAGATCAGGTCTCAGCCAACTGTATAGAACCTGCACAATCAGAATACAAATCCATGCAGCACTAAGCAATTTTATTTGAAAAATTCCATGAGAAATCCTGCCTGGTTGTCAACCCTCCCAGGTAAACCTAACAGAAAACAACTAGATGAATTAATTCTACTTTATTGTAAGATTACATTAACAGAATCTTTTAAATCTGTTGCCATTTTTAACTACCTAACCAATAAGTGGTCCCTTCCTAATTTTTTATCTCTTACTATTAAACCAGTGCTCCTGCCTCTCTTGTCTGATTATCTCTTCCCCTCATTCCCCAAGGTCATCCACACATTCCATTACATTGGTTATCAGCAAGAATTGAATCCTCTTAAATAGGGCTGTTGGATAGCAATTGATGGGTGCAGATTAAGATAAGAGTAGCAAAATATCTCTATTTTGCTGCTCACTGTTTTGTACCACAATGTAGTACTTAACAAAGGTTCTTACATATGTATTGTCAGAATAATTATTTTTTCCTTTAGCATTGTTCTAGAAATCTACTCTTCCATTTTAGTTCATGGAATGCTTCTGAAAACTAGTTGGTTTCCAGGGTCCACAAATTTAGAGAAGCCACCAAGGCACAATCCAGTCTAAGGCACACTCATTCTAAGTAGTGATTAAGGCCTTAGTTAAATAATATATCAGATCCTCAGGAATACCGCCTTGTGCCCTCTGAAACATAACTAGATCCATCAGATATCCAACCTGAACCATGTATAAATCCCTTATGGGGAAAGTAGGTAGCAAAAATTCCAAAGCAATCAAAGAGTCATTTGTTCATATCAAAAGATAAACAGAAACATATCCCAACTTCAGATCATGTCGACATTGACTTGACATTAAAACTGATCCAGAATGTATCAGTCATTGATGAACCGAACAGTATATGGTTGCTATGGAGGTCATGAAGTCTTGAGCCACTCCAGTGCCAAAAAATGGCAGAATGAAATTCCTTAGAACCATAGGCCTGCCACATTCCTTAGAACCATAGACCTGCCACATTCTACCACCATTCTCAACTGAATTGAGCAGTTCAGACAAGGATATTGCAGAGATGCAGAAATTACATCTAGTTCCTAATCTCACAAATAAGTTCTTTAGATAACTCTAAATCAGGAGTGTCAAACTCAAGGCCCAGGGGCCTGATCCAGCCTGCAGGGTACTTAGATCCGCCCTGGAAACAAGAAAGAACCGGCCTGGAGTTCTTCTGCCAGTAAAAATGGGCTCCCAAGCTCCAATTTCATCTGCCACAGCCTGCTGCAACCTTCTACCAGTGAAAACTGAGCTCGGGAGCCCATTTTCACTGGCAGAAGAACTGCGGGCCACCACAGGTGCCCCTGACACAACTGACATTGAGCTGGCCACGTCCACCCCAGCCCCCCAAGGTCAAGCACAACCCTGATGCAGCCCTCAATGAAATTGAATTTGACAACTCTGCTCTAAATAGTTATGTAGGTGACAGTGCTTTTGAAAGCAGTAACATTCTCCTGGACAGCAGCCATTCTTTCATCCTTACCCTTGAACTAAAGCTGATGCTTGCATGTAGGGAGACATGTTTACAAAACCAGATGATTTATTTCTATGATCCCACAAGTTTCTGTAATTCAAACCAGCTGGCCCTCTCCTTCAAAATAAGATATTGTATGAGAGCTTCAATCTGATACTAAACAGCAGTAGGTTGAGACCAGGACCATCAAGAATCTAATGACCAGGTCTTGGGGTTCATAAAATGGAACTAGAAGACAGAAATGGTACAAAACACCAAGGGTGCTTTCTCCATGAACAGCCCACTGCCAATCTCCTACCATATTTCAACAATCATCCTAAACATGACCTTAATAGCTTTGGGATTAGTGATCTTAATGGATTTTACAGAGGAGGAAGATATAATTTCACTATAGAAATAATATAATCTTGTCTACCAGGGCTTTGATTTGGTTTAAAAATAGAACGTGCAGGAACAGTTGCATCTTTTTGTAGATACAACTACTTTCAGAATATTCAGGACTGCACAATTGCAGCAAAAAACCACAACTACAGGAACCACGTGAACCTGGAAAAATATTATTCTGTTTAAATTTATCTCAGAAAGATTATATATAGGCTTATGTTCCAAACCAACTCTTCTGAATGAAAGTAATGCAATTGTACTGCAATAGAGCTAGAGTATTTGTGAGCCTTTTTGAATTTTCCATATTTCTGTATAAATCTGAGTTAAACATGATCATTTCTCTATATTTTAAGTGTGGAGAAACGGTCATGTTTGATTCACATTTAACTCACATTTGAAATAGTTTAGAAAGAATTCATTTGAAGAAATGAGTCAAAAACATTATACCTGTTCACTGATTTATTAACGAAATTGGCCCACAATTTTACATTTGTATGTGGTAAAAGTATGAGAACCTCTAGATTATCAGTTCGTTTGAAGGAGAAATTAAAGTCAGATAATTCATTCAATTGGATAATAATCAGACTGAACAATGATGTGCATGGCAGGTTTGCAAAGAGAAAGCCATTATTCTCCAAAAAGAACATTGCTGCCATCTACACTTTGCAAAAGACTACATGGATAATTCAGAAGGCTTCTGGGAAAATGTTCTGTGGAAGAATGAGACCAAAACAGAACTTTTGGGCTTCAATGAAAAATGTTGTTTGCCAAAGGTAAACACAGTATTCCAGCCTTGGAATCTTATCCCATCTGTGAAACATGGTGTGGTAGTATCCTGATTTGGGACTGCTTTGTTGCCTCTGAAGTAGGATGGCTTGCCATCATTAATGGAAATATAAATTCTGAATTGTACTAGCAAATTCTAGAAGAAAATGTCAGGGTATCAGTCTGTAAATTGAAGCTCAAGGGAAAGTGGGTCATGCAGCAAGACAACAACTTAAAATATGCAAGTCCTATGACCAAAAATGGTTAAAGCATATGAAATTTAATGGTTTTAGAATACCAAGTCAAAGTCCTGACCTTAATCCTATAGAAATATTATGGAAGGAGCTAAAGCAGGCACTTCATACAATGAAACCCACCAACTCCTCCCTGAGATAAAGCTGTTCTATAAGTAGAAATGGGCTAAAATTCCTCCAAGCCAATGTGCAGGCTAATCAACAATTATCAGAAACATTTAATTGCATTTATTTATTGCTGCCTAAGAAAGGTATATCAGTTCCTGAAAGCAAAGGCTTACATCCTTTTGCCACACACAAATATTTAGCTTTGGATAATTTTCTTCAATAAATCAATGAACATGTCTAATGTTTTTGATTGATTTATCTAGTTTTAGCAGTTGTGTGGAAAACAGATTGTGCTTTATGCAAAAACATTGAAAATTCAAAAAAGGTTCACAAACTTTTAAGTATCACCATACCTATTCTGAAGTAAATCTCACTGAGTCCAATTAAACTTTCTCTCAGATATCTACAAAAAATAAAGGCTCCTTTAGGATAATGTCACTTCCTAGTAAATATATAAACGTGTTCATCTGGTTTGCTTGCTAACAACACAACACAAATGATTTACTATTACCTTCCTCCAAGGTGAGATTTCCCAATCTGGCCTAAAGTTCTGTTCTTCCCGGTGGTCTATCATCCAACTGCTAACAAGTTTTTAGAAAGTAGATATCACATTTCAAAAAAAGAAAAATATATGACAAGCATAAAAAATGAAAGCATTCTTCTTGAATCGAGTAGCTAAAATAACCCTACTGAGACAGGAAATACAGTAGGGCAAAGAAACTGCAGTAAATTCAACATGTAAAATAGCTATAGGTCTGCTTGTCAGGATTAAGAAGAGTTTTTAGATTAAAAGGCAGGATTTTTTTTAGCTGAAATAATGTATTGTTTTAAGCAATTGATATTCCTGAATAATGACTAATAAGTGTGGGAAGGAAAGCTAGAAAAATATTGTAAGCTAATAATAGCCATTTGCAAAGTTGCACAAATTAATCATGTTTTACTACAAAAAAGATTCTACAAAGTTATAAGGCAATAGTACTACATGTTTAGATTCATGGTCTATAGTATGATGAGAATGAACTTGATATCATTTACTCGCCAGTCATTTTTCAATCATGTGAAAAATAAATATATCCCATTGCATGTTTCAACATATTTTAATATACAGCTATTTGATCATTTCAACCATACTGATAAAGGAAATATAAGATAACAAATGTCATGCACCAATTACTTTGTATAATTTACACCATTGCATAATTTAAATAAACATGTAGGCAATTTTTTTTGTGAAAAAAGTAAATACTCCCAAACAAACATATATTTATCCCTATCTCACAGAGCTAAAATTAGAATCAGGTGCACCAGGATCAGGTACAAATTATTAGAAAATAATTTGAGAGGATCTAGGCAAACATAGAGTCATAAGGCTGAAAGGACATTTGAAATTTTCTAGCCCAATACTCTGTTCAGGGCAGGAGACCTTATACCTTGCCTATATTTTTGTCTATTTTTACTTGCTGTAAACTGCCTCAAGTCCCTTGAGAGAGGGTGCGGTATGTATATAAATAATTAA